>JARHVA010001789.1:2227500-2502500 GCA_037957365.1 Torreya grandis
AAGGCTATTTACCATTGTTTTTAATGGTAAAATCTTGTCATATTTTTTTATAGTGATTATTGATTTGACTAATGATTAATTATGAATCACCAAAGACTAATAAGTGTTCTATATTACACTAGATGGGGAGGCAAATTCCTACAAGGAAGGCCTCATACTCTATAATATGTTTTGTACATGTAAATATAGTATGAAAAGCCTTAAGAACCCTCCCCCTCCCCCTCTATATATATGGTCCCCTTGTGTCAAAAATATAACACATGCCCCAAGTCATGGGCTATGAATGAGCCATCAAAATAATTTCCCATTTTTATGACTCCTTAAGAGAGAAGATAGATTGATTTTGAAACTTAATGACTAAAGTTTTTTATTTTATAACAGATCCTCTATAATTTGATTTGTAATAACTTTCCCCTTGATTTATTTTTATAGGTATAATAAATGTCAATCTTTCTAAACAACTTGACCCATGTGCATTCATCCTATTATATATACTTTGGATAAAATATACTTTAGTAGATCCACCTTGGCAATGAATAAAGTTTGATTATTCAACATGTAGTGTCACAAAGTTTGGGATGTAAATACTACTAACGGGCATGCCCTTTATATGAGTTAATAATTTTTATCATAGGAAACTAAAGTTCTAAAATAGTAGATGGCTTGCTTTTTTATAGTATGATCCTGTTGAGCCAAAAGTGTCCCCAAGACATGTTGAGTTGTATAAAATGCATAAAAAAGTGGCCTTCATGGTTTTGGAGGGACTAGGACTAGTGAATTAGCCAAACATTTTTTGTTCCACTAAAATTATTATTGAACTTCCTATTTCCTATTAAACTTAGTGTTATTCTTAAGAAGGTACATGAAAGGGTGACACTTATCAGTCGATTATCAGATGAACTATCAAATAGCCTATTTGAGATTGGTAGGTGGAGGCATTTCCATTATGGCCTATAATTTAGATAGATACACTTCAATACACTTATTTGATATAATAAATCCCATAATATTTCTTGATGTAACCTTAAATACACATTTATTGGTATTAAGGTAGACTTTGTATTCCTCGAGCCTCTCAATGATCCTACACAAAAATGATAGATGCCCTGATTAGGTTTTAAAATTAACAAGGATGTTGTCTACATAATATTCCACAATATCATGTATCATGGCCTATTTATAGGAACCACCTTTATTATTTAGGCCAAAATGCATGCCCTAGTAATAAAATGTCCCCCATGGAGTACTGAACATATTTATGTGATAATATTTAGATGTTATCCTGATTTTATTATATCCTAATAATCCATCCATAAGTGATAAATTTTCATAACATGCCATGGAAGCAATGATCATATCAATTTTTTAAAAGGTAAATTATCCTTGCTACAAGATTTGTTGATGTCAAAGAAATAAGTGCAAAGGTGAATTGTCATGGGATTCTTGTTGATTGGCATAGTTTTTGAAATCCATTGAAAATAATTGATAGGTTGAATGAATCATACTTATTAAAAAAATTAAAGTTATTTATTTACCAAGATTGTTATGCATAGATATATTTTCCATAGCTTCTATTTTATTGGTTTTTTATAAAGATGTACCACAAGATTATGGACCACCAATGATGAGTCCATCCATGGAATGTTTGCATATGACTATGAAAATATACCAATTAATTCTTTGATAATGGAAATCATTAGCTTGCATTATTCTTCTATGAGAGAATAGTCAAGCTTGATGATGTGAGGATTATCTTCAATGCCAATGTTAACATCGATGGTGTCTTCAATAAGTAATGTGGGACCATATAATTTTCATTTAATTGGATTGTCTTAATCACCCATATAGGATGAATTTGATCATTCATCTCAAGTAATGACTAATTATTGAATGTGCTTAGAAATTATTTGACCATATCCTAAAATATTTTCTCTTTGCTATTACTTGTTCCAATGTTGATGACTCTATGAATTTTAGAATATTATGTTTTCTCATGGAGAGAGTTTAGTTCTCCATCCATTGACACCTTAAAGAGGTTTTCACTAGGGGTATTTGATTTTTGATTTTGAAGATTTTGAAGATTTTAAAACTCTACTTTCTCCCCAAAGTAGGAAGAAAAATCCAAACTAATTTTAAATCCTTTCTTATGATTAATTAATTTGAAATTGTATTGAAGTCCTAGAAATTATATGATAGCCTCATAATTTTGAAATACATTCAAGTGTATGTGTTCCTATTGGTCCTAGTTTATGAGTTTGATATATTTAAGGTGTAAATGAATTATAAGGATGTTGTTATTTTCAAATAGATTGGTATCGGTGATCTCATCATAGATACTATAAAATGATGTTATGTCATTGATATGAGATTCATAATTATATATCAAAATATAGTCACTTTAAATATCATATGTTTTAGCCCCAAGTGATTTGTATCTGATGCCTCAATATCCTTTATTCTTGGTAAGGGATAAAGGCTCAAGAATCCCTTATTTATTTGCACCCAAGTCTTTACCCTTCTAGTCTACCTTCTCCAACATCTTATTAGTGATGGGATTTTCTTGATAAAAAGAGGTGTGGTCATCACCATATAACCATGATTTGACCTTCTAGTTTTTCATTATTAAGAAGACCATTGTTAGAAAATAAAGAGGGCTAACCTTGTGTGTTTTTTACTTTTTACACCAATACATGGTGGGTGTACCATGGTTTTTGGGGATTTGGGTAGTTTTTTTAATATGTAAGGCTTATCTAATTTCATATTCACAACAAAATTTATCTTTGATTTTTAAGTTTGGGGATGCGTTTGGAGGAGGATTATTAGATTGTGGATGGAAGATCATTTGGATAGATATAAGATGATTTTGGAACCTTGGGCACCATGTTCTTTTATTTTTTAGGATAATTTTTTGTGATGGTAAAATGATGGGTCTAGTTATATTTATATTCAAGCATCTTACAATATTGATAAGGTTTTATATCATCAAGGATTATTACCTTCATGCCAAAATGTCAGAATTTGAGACATTGATGCAAAGTGGATGGAATTACATGCATGTTAAAAATCCATGCACATCTGATAAGGAGGTTATATAGTAGATAAATTTCAATGACATGGAGGAGGTTTTGATATATGACATGACCAACAATGATGGGAAAATAAATAGCGCCAACTAATTATCTCTTTGCATTGTCACATACCTTGATGGTAATGATGTTTTATTTTAATTATGATTTAGAATACCTCAAGTGATTGAATAATTTGAGCATGAAATTTTCTAGTCAAGACCCATTGTCTATAAGTACCTTCTTGATTTTATGTTTGGAAATGATCACCTTAATGCAAAGTAGATTATCATTAGATGGTACTACTAGTGAGATATTTTTGTGACCAAAAGTGTTTTATTGACCCTAGGAAAAATATCTTAAAAGTGCATAAAACTGTGAATGGTCAATATTTTTGGGGACCTTTGAATACTAAAGTATCTTATATAAAATATCCTTATGAATAATATATATTCTCATAAGATCTAAAAGGGATATCTACGTAGGAGTATTTTCTAATTATTAGATAAAGTTATATTATTTTTCAACTGTGGATGTGGAAGGTTTTGATTTGTATGTAGGAGGACTTTAAATTTGGTTATTATTTTATTTTGATGAAATAAGACCTTGGATGGTGACCTTAGAATTTTGAGTAGTAATATCACAATTTTAGGATTGAATGGGGTTGGCAAGATAGGATGTAGGAGGTCTCATGATAGCAATCCTAGCACACAAAGTTATGATAGTATGATTTTTATAGTGGAAACCAGGTTATTAGTGATTTGTCCCACAACATTGTCATAATTATTTTAGGCATTGTGATAATACATATGATTATTAGGTGATTTGACCATGGTTTTGATATTGGTTTTATTTCTATTGATTGTTCTGATCATGATTTTATAATGAATCCTTGAATATTCCCATATTATGATTTTGATATGATTATGAATTATTGTTTATCTCAATGTACCCATGATATAATAGATCATGAACATAATGTTTGATATGCATGCACCTATATGTAGAATGACCTTTGAATATATGATAGTCATATTATTCATCCTATTTATACTATGTTTAGGTTGGCCCTATTCAAAATGTTTTGTTTGAGGATATATAACCATGTTTTCTAAAACAAGATTTTGAAAATAAACTTTCTAAGGTTCCCCAAGAGGAGTGAATGTCCTTTGTTGATACCATTACTTGAGTGGGCTCATTGAAGAGTAACTATTGCAATAGATTGGATGTTTTAAACATGTTTTATTTGAACATTATGAACATGCTCGGACTCTATAACTCCATTTCCCACTACATTCATGTTATTATTGAAAATCCTAGGTTTTTTTATTTGTGCTTAAGTACCTAACAAAGGTTGATTTAGAGAATTTTTAGAATATGTCATGACCAAACCCTTATTAATGAGGGATTTTTCTATTTGTACACCTTTCTCAATTATTTCATCAAACACAGTGGCACATTGTAGTCATAGATGAAAGTCCATTTTTGGATTTAGGTTTGAATAAAATATACTAGTTAGTTGTTATTTCAGGAATTTAATGAAGAAATATAGTGACTAAACTTCTCCATCATTATAAAAAGCACTAGAAGCTTACTCTATTTATTTTTTTTAGATTTTTAAAGGTACATAATTTTCAACTCATGCTTCACATTGTATGATTTTTTTTTTTTTTAAAATTATGATAGGTTGGAAAAAGTAGTGACAGATCCTTTAGGAAAATGGAGAAACCATTTTAGGGCTTGACTATCAAAGTTTTGAGGAGAAACTTGACTAGGAAAATGTCATTGTATGTAACTTATTTACAATCCATGAAGAATTAATTGACATGGTCATGTGGGTCCCCTTTCCCTTTGTAATTATCAAATTTGGGCACCTCAAAATAAGAGGAAAAATGGATTTTCAAATGATTTTGTTGAATGAATATGGAGATAATCCCTCAAACTTGAATATCTTATTTTGTTTTCCTATCTATAGTCCTAAAAGAGAATCTTTCATCTTTTGCCACTCCTAAGTTGATGGAGTAATTTGAGGTGGATTCCATGTATGTTGATATTTGGATATAGGTGGATTTTATATATGTTTATGCATGGACATAGGTGGATTAGATTGTATTTAGTGGGGATATAAATATCACTATTTGATTTAGGATTTTTAGGTTGATGATTGGTAGTTACATGTTGTGAGTTTGATTGAGTGAAATTTAAGGTAGAGGATAACGTATCAATTAATTATCTTATATTTTGTGGTTTATCAATCACAACTTGATTTATATATTGGAAAGTGAGGATACCCATGATTAGATTTCCTTTTGTTTGTAATTTTAACATTTGATGTAAATTTTCAACATTATCTTAATCTTGATTTGGGGTGTGACTAGAAGTATCCCTATAGTGATATAGATCTTGAACATACTCATCTTATGTGTAGATAATATGTTTCAATTTTAATGGGGAATATCTAGTTGTTTTAACTAATCAAGGTTTTATCTATGTAAATCCTAAGTTTGATTAAAGGGTTAAGTTGTCTAAATCAATGAAATAATATGCAATAAATAAACATTGATTCATTACATATTTTGACTTGCATTGTCATTATAAAAATAGTAACAAATATGTGAAAATAGATACTTCTTCATAAAATAACTATTGTTAAATATTTATGTGCTAAAAAGTAGGTTACAAATAGGTCTGATTGTCATTAATAGGGTCCTTAAGTTAGATTCTCTCCTCGATAGTTGCATCCCACTTAGATAGTAGTTTTATGTGGCTCTAGTGTCTTGAAAATGGTAGTAGTGTCCTCTTTGTAGGATTGTTGTAAAATTTTGGGTGCACCTGCATTTGTGTTTCTAGGTTCTATACTTATGCACATGAAATATGGAAGTTTGTATTATGCACATAACAACTAATTTAACTTGCAATCCCTAATCCTCCTTACAAGTATGTCATGAGCTGAAAATGCGTGTTCATTAGTAAGATAGGTTTTACATCCTCAACACCCCGTTATGAAGAGAGTTGCCTACATACTAGTAATTTGAAGAGGGATCAAGCCTAATGTAGTTCTCCCACATAGTGTTTGGTGAAAGTGCAAGATAGTTGTCTTGAATGCCGTGAGTGTGCTTGAGATTGGAAGTCCTTGAAATCTTGGCATAGGCTAGCTAAAGATGATAGTATGCAAAAGTAGAGAAAAATAGGGATTAATAATCTTGATTTTGCTCAACTTTTTTCTTGTTTAAATATGATTTTTGTATCTATTTTACATCTAGTGGATAGAGGTCTAAAATTCATGTATTCATAGTGTTTTATAGCTTGTGTGGAAAATAAAATATGCTTAGGCCAACCTTAGGAGGGTTTAAATTTTGAAAATATGTCTTTTCAGAAGAGTTAGGATAAAGGACATTAACGCCATTTTGGGGACACTAGTGCCATGTGGCTCTAGTGTACTTAATTTGGTACTTATTTATAGCTAGTAGGCTATTAGGCACAAAGGGATAGGATATAGGAATGAAGGTCTAAAACTATGTTTTATCTAACTAGGGATGCATGTGGTCTACACAAAGATTGTAAAAGTGTGATAGAAGGCTCTAAGATAGGTCTAGGGATAAGATAGGAATATATCATTTTGATTATCACTCTTAACACTCAAATCCCAATTTTAGGTGATTAAATTTCCCCCCCTTTATGCTAGAAATGAAAAAAGTGGAATAAATATTATAAATAAAAAAGAAGCATGCATGGACTTACCTAGGAAGTGAATCCCATGCATCTGAGTTTGAGTATGTGAAGTTGGGTCTACATATGTGAATAATGATCCAAAGCATGACCTATAATGAAACATGAATAAATCAGTCCTTAATAGATATCAAAAGTAAGATATTATGTTGAATAAATAAGTAACTGAATAAAACTAAGTAAAGATATGGGAAAGAGGAAAGGAATAAATACACCTCATTAGGTACATGAATTAAATCATGAACTTGGTGACAAATTATATGTGTGCATGTACATAGTGATAAAATCATTGAATATATTAGACATAGATAACAACTTACTTAATCCTCATATGTGTTTTCAATCCATCATTTCCCACCCCTGCTTGGTGGATCATGACTTGTGAATATCTTGGATTAGATTGAAAGTGTGTCTAACCCTTTGATTTGGGTGGCTCAAGAACTCAAGTAGGATATGACTCCATCATTTCCCACATGTGTGTAGTAGATTCATCTAAAATTTAGCCATGTAAATTGATGAAAATATCTAACTAGGTATATCTAACTATGTATGTTAGATCTGCATCCACTTGGGTATATTGAGTAGTTCTAGGCCACTCAAGAATGCCAACCACTAAAGATGGATTAAGGCATGAAACTAGTGACAATATAGAATATGACATCAAGTGTATACAACATAGAGAATGACATGGAGTTTTTAATTTCATTTGATCAACCTATGTGTAACTAAGCATATGGAAATTATGTGTTGTACACATGACCCCAACTGATATATGAGTATACTGATTCTAGACTGAGTTGTAATAATTATATCTGAGTATCTAAATTAAATGTGGGAATGATAATTCCATGCATGATTCCCCCATTCTAATCAATCAATATGGATCTAAGATAAACTGGTGTGATTATGAGCTAAATTTAAGCATAATTATCAAATTTGTAGCTATGTTTGTACAAACATGTACTATACCTAGTGTATTATTTTGGATAATCTAAACTGGTCTAAAATTGGGACTACTAGATAGTAGGACCATGTCTTGGAAAATATCACCATACAATTCTAGTGTCCCAATTTAAGTGCTAATGTTTATCTAGTCTGAAATATGAGTCATTGAACTGCTTCCTAAGTCCCTATTTTTATTATGTTTTACCTATGTCTAATTTTCTAAAATAGAGCCTATGAGCTAAAAAATATTGTGTGAATGCAATATAGGAGCTTGATCTCTATGATAAATCCATATTATTTCCCCCTCTTTTGAGGGGGATTTTAACATCTAAAATAACTATCCTCAAAATAAAATATCTCTACAAAATTTGTTAGATATAACATATATGATAATTATGTGATAATCTAATACAATGTGCAAACATAACATCAGAATGTAAAATAATAAGAGCATAATTATGTAATGTAATATATATGTGGTATCTAGAATTACACAAAGGTGTCAAGATAGATGTAATTAATGTGTATAGTATTAAATTAGAGTAGCTACCTAGGGGGATGGGTTATGATGCCCATCATACCACTCAATTAGGAAGGGTAGATGCATGAGGTCCTTCATAGAATCAAAAACCAGTGTGTATAAAAAGAAAATAAAAGTGTCATGGTCATGCCACATACAAGAAAGCATACATACAAAATACATGAGGCATGCAAAAATAGGCCAAGGGGCCATAATAAAAGGGACATGTGCACGTGTCACTAAATTTGAGAATAAAAGACATACAATGACATGTTCAAATGTTGACATACATAAGAAACAATAAAGTTATCTTAGATCCACAAAGAATGATATGTTTAAATGTCTGCATACATAATTAGGAAAGTGTACACAAGGGATATGGGTACATCTCTAAGGCATACATGAATATAAGTTTCATAGTGCCAAAGAACAATGGCATATTCAAATGCCCTCAGATAGAAGAATCATACGAAACATAATCAATCCTAAATTATAAAACATAGGATTGAAACCATGCATAAATATGTAGTACAAATTTATGTAAGATCAAGAATGTACAAATTTTGAGTCCAAAATAATGATAGTCAATAATATAATGGGAGTATGAGTAGTAATGATGAATATCAAGATATAAAAATGCTAAAACTAGAATGTATAAAATGTAAGGATAAAACCTAGTAATATAAAATGAGTATAAGATTCCCTCGAGTAGGTGGATGTATCAAATGAATAAATCTAGATGAGTGTATATGCCCCCAATGGGTAGATGATAGCATGTCTAGATTAATGTAGTGGACCTTGAGTCCTTATTGAATATAAAAACAATCAATAATAACAAGTATGTAGTATAGTTAGTTTTATCATATATGTATGATAAAACTAACTATACTAAGATAGATAGCATATGTAATGTCTAAAAAGTATAAGAAATGTAAACATAACAATAAATACAATATATAAATTTTGTGTTTTTTGAGTAATATTTGAATTTTTTTTTTGTTTTTACATGTTATATTATTTTTGTCTTTTACATGTTATCTTGTTTCTGTATTTTATGGATATAAGCTATGTACAAGCAAATGAAAATAAACTATCTACAAGGAGAAAGAGAGAATAAAGTATGTACAAGGAAAGATAAACCATACTAATCGATGAGTCTCATGGGAGAATCACTAACACTATGGCCTATGTCAAAATAGCAATTGTAATCTCTCATGCAGTGTGAATGCTATGCTCGAGTTGAATGTTAATGTGGTAGGAATTTGAGTATTTTTCATTATCAAAATCCTAATATTATTCAACATCAAAATCATGATAACCTAGAATGCTAGAGGTAATTACCTCATACTATGGAGTTAACCTTTCTAAATTATTCTTTGGAATATTGATTTTGATTTTTCCCTTTGAAACTATGCTTATTGTAGACATATGATGTTGTGGAGGCTCTTTTGCTAGAAAACCTATGCTGAGAATGTTTGTTTGTGTAGCATGATTTTGACTTTCCAACTTAAGTTCTTGATCTTTATATAATATTTCCTATGTATCTATATGTTTTACCTTCATAAATTGTATTTTTGAATGATGTGCCTTAGGATGTTCAATAAATCCCAAACATTTCTAACCAACATTATCAACTACTAGAATATGATTAATGATGCCTTGGGCCTACTTGCCCAAACCTTGACCATAATAATCAAACTATTGTAAATATTTATGGCCAAAATCATACTATTTTGAAATTTTAGCCTCATTTTGGAGAGGTAGGTTTAATTTCTTTACATATGCTTTTTGTATTATTTCTTTCTCTAATTGTGTTTTGTGAACATTAAAATATTTTGATTTATACTTTGGTGGCCTTATTTGTATTGTTTATAAATTTGACCCTTTTTGAATTTGTAGATGTGTCATTGTATGTTGCTTGGATTAAGTGTCACTATAGGAGTCATCTATATCCATTATCTATTGTATTTTACTTTTTAATGCTAAACATGAATTGGTGTGGTGCCCATGCATTCTATGATATGCACAATAATATTTGGATCTCCTTATTAGGTGTAGAGGGGGTAGGTTGATCAACTTATGTTTAATCATTTCCCTTGGTATCTCACTTGAAATATTATTTGACCATTGAATGCTTTTTAAATCACTAGTTTTAGATGTACTTTATTATGATTTAAAATTTGGATATGTATCATTGCTTACCACAAATTGACTAAGTGAATATGAATATACATGATTTACAGTATTATGCCTTGGAGGCCTTTGTCTTCAAAATTTATTTTCTAATTTTGTAATATTTTCATGTAATATTTGATTTTAATTTTGTAAACCTACAATTATCTTTATCATATTAATAATTTGATCACATAGAGTCTCATAAGTGAAAGCCCTAATTGTTAGCTTATGAGCTAAATCCTTTATGTGTGTATAGGTTTGATTGTTAATGGAATTCCACATAAGAGAAAGATAACATGCTATTAAATATGACATATATTTAAATTTATATAAATTATCATATATACATGTGTTTATGTATTTTTTTAATTCATTTTGGATTAAAGGGAACAAACATGCAAATGAAAGAAATAGACTTTGAGACAAAAAGTGATTAATTTCTTCTATCATTATGATCATGATTATATGAAATACAATCATAAGATATATGGGTCTAAATTTTGAGTTATGTAAATGTAAACCCTAGGGTTATCTAGGGTTAGGGTTTTGAATTAGGTTTGATTTACAAAAAATTAAATTACATTAAATAAATGAAACCCTAATGTGGGATTGATTTAATGAGCTAGGTTATGCCAAAAAATTAGAAAAATAGAAGTTTGTAACCCTAATTTAATGCACAAAAAATGGGAGAAGGTAAATCCTATGTAAAATGAGGGTTTTAAATAATATTTGAAGTAATTCAAGTTCACCAAATGTTTTAATCTTTTAGGGTTTAGTTATGTAAATCTTTAGTTTGTTTAAAGGGATGAGTTGTCTAAATCAGTTAAATAATATGAAATAAATAACCAATGATAAGTTACATAATTTGAATTACTTTGAATTTATAAAATAGTAATAAATATGTGAAAATAGGGACTTATCTAGAAAAAAAATGTCATGGAAGATTTGGGTACTGAAAATTGGGTTACAAATAGGTCTGAGTTTCATCAAAAGGGTCTGAGAGTCATATTCTTTGTTGGATAGTAGCGCCCCACTTGGATAGTAGTTCCATGTGGCTCTAGTATTCTAAAAATGGTGCTAGTGTCATCTTTATAGGACTATTCCTAAATTTTGGGTACAACTACACTTATGTTTCTAGGTTATATTCCTACATGCACAAAATTTGGAACTCTATATTATGCTTGTAACAACTGATTTAAGTTGAAAACCCTATTCCTTCTTGCTAGTATGGCATTAACAAAAAATGTGTGTTCATTTTTAGGATAGACTGGACATCCTCAACACCCTAATGTGAAGATATTTGCCTACATACCAATACTTTGAGGAGGTATCAAGCTTGGTGTAGTTCTCCCTTCTAGTGATTGGTGTAAGTTCAAGTGAATGCTAGAATGAGAGTGGTATTGAATGCCTTGAGTGTGCTTGAGATTACAAAACATTGAAATATAGGCTTAGAGAATTTTTAGATGGTAGTATTTATAAGTAAGGTAAAATAGGTATAAATAACCTTGATTTTTCTCAACTTGTTTCTTTTTTATAGAAGTTTTTTGCACGTATTTTCCATATAGTGGATACAGGTCAAAAATTCATGTCTTTATAGTGTTATGTAGCTTGTGCAGATAATAAAATATGATTAGGCTAACCTTAGGAGGGTTTAAATTTTGAAAATATATCTATTTAATATATTTATGATAAGGGACATTAGATCCATTTTGGTGATACTAGTGCCATGTGGATATAGTGTCCTTAATGTGGTGCTAATGTCCAGTTGGTAGGTTACTGGGCACAAAGGGCCAAGATCTAAGAATGAAGGTATGAGACTATGTTTTAGCTAACTAGGGATGCATGTGGTCTACACAAAATATTGAAAAGTGTGATATAAGGATATATGATAGGTCTCGGGATAATCTAGGAATAGGTTGTTTTAAGTAGCACTTTTAGCTCTCAAATACCATTTTTAAGTGATTACACTTGTATGGAATTTGGCACCTAATTATATTAGTCATAAGAGGTTATCATATTTCTTTTTGAAGAGTTGTTACTCAAATTGGACTATTATTATATCCATTATGGGTGGATAAGTGTGGATTTTAATTTCATAATCATTTATTTTGACCTCTCTATCATCATGAGCATGAACTTCTTGGTCTTGATCAAAGAGAAACGGATTTTCACCAAAATCCTCATCAAAGTTAGAATTGTATCTATCTCCACTTCTAGTGAAATGTGTCATGGATGCTAGATTTATTTATTATTTTTATTGAAGGAACAATTTAAACTATATTTAGAGTTGAAGTGTAATTAATTACTATTATTTGATCTTTGACTCTAGATGTGGATATTGTTTTGATGTTTGACTAGAAATAAATTCAAATTTTAGGTTGAAATCACTTTAATTATCTTGGAATGAGATTGGATTTTAGATAACTTGGTTTTTTTGACCTTATATTAAGATTTTATTTTAATTTTTAATTGATTTGATTTAAATTATCTTGCCTTGTTTTATTTTTATTGGTATGCTTCTTATATTCAAATTTATTTTGATGTGTTTGATTTTGACTTTGTTTACTTTTTGGATGTCTTATGATTTAGCTTTGCATGATTTTTGAGTTTAGATGTTGATTGGTTTTATATATTTTATTTTAATTGGTTTTCTATTGCATTTGTGTTTAATTTTTAATTTTTTTAATACAAGTTTAGATTACACACACATAATAACATACAATACACAACCCCTATAATAGTGTAAAAAGGTGTGAAAAGAAGTTAATATCCCACATATATACCTCAAAATAAGTGGGAATAGGTTAATATATTAACCCTTACTTCAAGTAACATGTCATGAGTATCTTGGGGGATATTTTTCCATTTCACTACTAATTATTTTTAGTTGATAGGCCTTAAACTAGGTTGAACAAGACTCAACTAAGGGCATCCTTGATATACCTTTTAGTGTGTGAGACCCAAATTAATAGAAGGGGATGATTAATAAGATACACAATAGGGTATATACCATTATCACAAACTTCATCCATATTATGTTAGTGTAGTTTCATAAAAACATTAAACCCCAAGGGGTGTTTTCTAGGGTTTAGGTATTAGAACATGAAATCTCATCACTTCATGATGTGCTTAAAACACTACACCACTTTACCAATAATGATATCTCTTCCATAAATTTATATACCTTGATGAAACATATATTTAGTCATAACACTGGGAAATGAAATCCCAATGTCTAAACCCTAAATACTTGCACTTTGGAATCAATTTCAAAGTCAGATGACCAAAATAAAAAATGGAAACTGTAGACACCTAAAACTAGCCATTGATAACCTCTAATTAGGGTTTTAAGCAATTTCTACCCAAAACACACAATTTTTCCTAAAAACACTAAATCATGCTAAATGATGTGAAATTGACATATTCAAGCACTGATTTTGGCTAGGGTTTCCATAAATGGGGTAATGTAGTTCATGGGCCAGCTAGCTTTGATCAGTCCATTATGAGTCAAAATGCCAAATTTGCACTTGGGTGCTCTAGATTGCTCTTTCCTATCAAATATTATGCACAAGATGTGTGCCTTTGTTATTTGTTTTTGGAAAATTCCTAAATGGGAATACAGTTTTAACACATCTGACAGTGCCTTCCAATTCCAATCTAGTCAAATTTTAGACTAATAACAAGGCATTCTAATCAATTTGGGTAATTTGTGCACAAAGTGCTTATTCATGCTTAAGAGTTAATTAACCCAAATCAATTCATAATTAAAAATTCCATGGAAACTTGCTTGAATACTTGTTTTTGGAAATGAATATTGAATATCTACATCATCAAGTGACCTCATTTCCTGGGAAGACATGCCTAGGTCATAAATGCCACAAATATCAACATTCATGCCCTCCATGCCTCATCAATGCCTTCCATGATTTCCTCCATGCCTCTTAATTACCCCTTATTCTAATGACATGATGAGGATAATTAAAAACTTAATTCTAAAAATTGAATTAATCCTCAACCACACATCTCAATCTTGAGATGGATGGTTGAGGTTGATTCAGATCAAATCCAAAAATCTATAAATAAGACTCATAAAATCATTTCTAAGCTATTTTGGTGAAAATTTATAATGAAAAAATATCTTCAAGGAGTCATTAAAACTAGTGTTACCATGCCAAATTGATTCTAGGTGATGTCAAACCACAAGCCAAAGGTGCTAAGGAGAGATAGAGGTAGCCAAGCTTCCATTATCAAGGACTTCATGAGCACAAACTAAGCAAGCCACTACTACAAAGGCATTTGGAGAATCTAAGGAAGGTGAAGGAATTATTGTGTTTTATTCCTTACTTTTTAGTTGTGTTTGTCATTTTTTTTAATTAACTAAGCTCTCCCTAGTGTCTAGGCCTAGAGATGTTAGGCTATTAGTGTGTTTATTTCATTTTGTTTTCATTTTGGAACTAACACAATACTAACCATCCCCTCTTGAGTCAAATTACTAAATCACATAATGGCACACTCGATGGGACCAAACGCATCCTACCCCTGAAGGAGATCCTTTTTGCACTTTTAAAATATTCATTTGAGCCTTTAAAACTCTTACAAATTGATTTTTTAACTTTATTTTGCCATTTTTGGTTGCCATGGTTTTTACATAATCACCAATGTCAATAAAAATACTAAAATCGATTACCTGATGTAACAAACATTAGTCAAAAAACTAATATTAGCTATATCTTGGTTATTTTTAACTAATGTCGATGGTAATAATTGACATCAATCATTGTGTTTTTCCAAAAATACAGACTCGAGACCTACTTTTTCAAAGTTTATTGTTTCAAACTCAAAAAGGCTTCAAAGCTAAAGGAAATGCTAACAATTTTACTGCAGGACCAAGCTTAAGATTATCTTAAAACATGTTTAAATCACCTTTTAATGCTTAAAAATTAATTAGGAACTTTGTTTTGGTGTTTAAAAAGGAATTTTTAGATGTTTTTGATGAATGTTTTCAAAGTTTGCAACTAAGACCAAGGGGTCAAATGAACACCACCAAACATTTCATTTGGGTTTAAAATTAAACACACTTGTCAATTTTTGCTTGCAATAGTTATTTAATTAGATTTTGTTTGGAAAAAAGAGAAATGTTGCATGTATGTTCTTCCATTTTTCCCCTATAAGGAACCCTTGGAATCAAAAATGACATCCCTATTGTAAATAGCCTAGTTTAAGGATTAGAAAGAATGTCATCTAAAGCACTCCCCAAAACTTGTCAAAGTTTGGGTGACCTTGAAAATGACCCTAAAGTCCATCTAATTTCATATTTTCTTTGTTTTTATGCATCTTAGCTTGTGAGGGGGACTTCGTCACCTCCTACAAGTTCTTTAGGGAACCTTTGACCTGGGATTTCATCTCCCAACATTGACTTAATTTGAATCTTTTAGAGTTGCAAATAGGATGTAGTGACACTTTGGAAATCATACTATACTGAGCAAATAGTAGGATGTAGTGGTTAAAAAAAGGACTAGAACTTTTTGCAATAATCCAAGTGATACAGACCCAAAATATATGCTTTTATTTTAAATTTTTTTTGCATGAAAGTCATTATGTAATTGATTCCCCTGGATCATTCAGAAACTTGTTAGATTTTAGAGAAATCCCCACTTACCATGGAAGTATTGTTGGTGCAAGGTGCACCTCAAGGTCTATGTCGTAGTAATATCATTTGAGAGAAGGGGGTGTAAAAATCCTACTATATAATGTGAATTTACTTTTAGATGAACACTTAAAATCCTCTCAAATGACATATATTGATGGATTCCAACAATACCCTACTATACCATGGAAGTATTGTTGGTACAAGGTGCACCTCAAGGTCTATGTCATATTACTCTCATTTGAGAGAAGGGGGGGTGTAAAAACCCAACTATATAATGTGCATTTAATTTTAGATGAACACTTAAAATCCTCTCAAATGACATATATTGATGGATTCCAAGTAACTTTGTCAATTTAGGATCCATGGGTGATTAATTATTTGGTCTTGTCCTAGATTAAAGTCTTATTTGGGGTCAAAACTTGGTGGAAATAAATAATCCAAAGCCAAACACATAGTCCAAATTTTCCTTTGAATAAAGAGGCATTATGTTGTTTGCATGAGGTCATCAATTTGCCTTGTTCAAAGTTCATCAAAATATTGAGAGTCATATCATCCACTTTGGCATAGTTATGCTACCCAATTGAGTCTAGACCTTTACCAATATTGTTTAAGTCCTTCACTTATAATCCAAATTTGGAATTACACCTTTACAAGTTCATAGGGTTGATGTGTTAAGTGGGTTCACCATTTACACTAAACTTGAGGGAACTTAGGTTTAATTTCCAATTTGGGTTGAAGGCTGTTTAAGACTCATAATCATTATCAACACTTGATAGACTTAAACCATTTTGTGCTAAAAACTTGCACTTTAAGTATATACACCACCACATTTTGAGTTAATAAAAGTAGTGTTATGCTATCAAAATTGTGGAAAATGTCTTTGCCTTAGATAGTTTTTGAAACAAGATTTTTGTCACACCTTTTGGGTACTATAGCATCATTACACTACCCAAATCATTTCAAACATTATTTCATATATCCTCTTGCATAGAGTTCTAAATTTCTTCCTACAAAATTAGACCAATTCAAGTGTACTTTTGTGATCTTTTGTTTAAAATGGTTATACCATTCACCTTTTCCTAGCATATTTGTCAAAAGAACCAAGTTTTATACCAATATTTATGAGAAAATAAATTATTTCTAAAGTGCCTTTTGTTTCATACCTTATACCTAGTTGATCAAGTTCATGACCAAGAATCGAATGCCTAGTGTTTGTTATAAGTGTTTCAAATCCATACGATTAAAACTTTCATTTATTTTCAAAGTCTAGCTTTTGATATTGTTTGGCCAAGAGTCCTAGTACATGCCTTGTTTGAGCCTAGCTTTTGACGTCGTGTTTGGCCAAAATCCCTAAAAACTTTTAAATTCTTAAATTATACTGATTTGAAACACTTTGACCTTAGAGTTTGGCATTTTGATTTTTTAGTCCATTTACTTTTTTATCTTTGTGTGAAAAATGAAACATTAGATATTCTATGCTATCTTTTTTCCTCAAAAAATCTTTACACAAACCTTTTGATCCTTTTGAAAAATATAGATCAAGTTGAAAGTATAATTTGTTTTATATTATATCCTTTTTAGTGGTTTTAGAACTCTTTGAGCTTTTATCACAAAAGCATTGACTATGGATCTTAAAATGTATTCCTACACTTGTGGTGGACTTATGTACAATATAGGGATTAGTAATGTTGCATAGAAAGAAATGGTGCAAGGCCCTTATGCAGATAACATTGCTTATGAGATGGATTCTTATCCCTCTTATAATACTCAATTAGGGGCACAAAGCCAAGATCCATTGGCTAATTATCTGGTTAACACATCACCTTATTCATAATAGGACCAAGAACAAACCATGAAATACCTAGCTATAATACCTATAGTGGATGAGCTAGTTCTTCAATAGTCATATTCTATTAATATGGCTTCCATGTATGATCCATTTTTTTTTAAGTGACACTTTTTAGAGAACAAGGATGAGATTTTGGTTAGATCCATAGAGGTAGGGGCCAAGTTTTTGGCAGACATCCCCCATGAAAACTTACCAAGTCTAGTAAGAGTGCCCCATAATATCATTTATAATCAACAAGCTTCTTCTAGAAATCCTATGGCCATAGTCCAAATAATGTATCAATACCCCAATATATATAATTGAGGCAAAAACATCATGGAAGATCACTTTAACCAAATGAAAATTGAATACCAAACCTACCTAAATTTAGCACATGAATTTGATCAAATGAACATGTTGAGTAAGCCTCTCATTGACTTAGTACCCTCAAATGGAGTGTTGATGGAATCAACTAGATAAGAAAATATGAGACCCAACCTAGTTGTATAAACCATTCAATAGATAACTTGATGCATATGCTGGTTATTAAAGAAGTGTCTTCAACTTCTACACTAAATAGTGAACCAAATGTAGTGCACAATGTGCAAAAAATATCTAATCTTGATTAAAGTGGTACTAATGCACAAACAACTATCCAAAAACTTGTGCCTATAGTTAATCCCATGAGCATATCATCATACCAAGGAATAGGATTTTCTATAGCCTAGCCTCAACCAACTGCTTCCTCAAGTGTACATCTTACAAGATTAGGTAATCAAACAATGACCAATGTCATGCCTCAATGATAGAATGTGATGAATCCTACTCCTCAATAAGTAGTGAGTAGTATTCTATAATAGTATACATAGTATAGTGTATCAATGAAATAAAGGATGAATACATTACCACCTCAATTAGGGGAAACTAATATTCCACCTCGCTAGGTAATGATAAACATAACTCTTTAGTCATAGATTAATATGCCAATCCAAAACCAAACAATGACTAGTCAACAATGTGTAAATATTAGTTAGTGATAGATGCTAAATCTACAACCTAATTTTACTTCCTCATAAGTATTTTTACAACAAGGAGGTCCTCATGTTTCTTAAGTACCTACTAGACAACCATTGGTTCAAAATGTGCCACAAATCTAGAGACAGGGTCTTGGTCCACAAGTTTCCACTCAACAACAAGGTTTGATTAGTTAGTAGCATGTCCCTTTTCAACCATAATAGGCATAGTATAGTTATAAATCCCATCCCAAACACAAAATATTCTAAGTCAATCCTTTATAACTAACCCAAACTAGAATATTATGCAACCAAATGTGTAATTTCTATTACATCCTAATCCACATACATGTATTCCTAGTCCATTCCCTAACCAAGCCAATATACCTCAATAGGTGTCTCCATCATACCATTGTCAAAGTGTCCCACTTGTGACCTCTTATCCATTTACCCAAACCAAGATTCTTCCTCAAACCAATATCCCTTCCAGTTTCTTATCCCAATAATTACAATAAATGAAGGATGTAATTATTTTTATTTAGGTGGGAAACAAACTAAAAAATTTAAATTAGATGAAATATTTTCATATCCATTTAACATGAAGTATTTTTAGATACCATTTCCTCCAAGATATGAACCACCAAAATTTGATAAATATAAAGGGAAAGGTGATCCTAAGGCTCATTTGACCAAATTCTTTATCACATGTCAACCAGTGGCATATAGAGACATATACCTTTTATTATTGTTTCCAAGGAGCTTGGCTAGAAAATCCTTGGAGTGATTTTTTAAGTTTCCAAAAAATTTAGTAATGAACTTTGATGATCTTCTAATAAATTTGTGGAGCACTTTTCCTATAATGTCAAGCATGAGATTTCATTGGTAGACTTGACACAAGTAAAGCAAAAAGATGGGAAGAGTTTTATAAGTTATTTATAGTGATGGAGAGCCCTTGTAATCCATTTCACCCATAGTTTACCTAATAAACAATTATTCATTGTGTTTACTAAAAATTTGCATAGTGAGATAGCCTATCATCTAAAACTGCAATGTGCACATACATTCAAAGAGATCATTGATAAAGGTTTGTTGATCAAGAGTATGATTATTAATAAGGGAGTCATCAATCTCAGTTCAAATAATAAAAATCAAGGTACCAATCATGGAAATGATGAACACCCTAATCAAATGTAAGCATCAAAACTGACACAGGCCAATAACTAAGAAAGACTGAAGTAATTAAACTGAAATAGGAATGTTATGAGAAATGGAGTAACTAAATCATATCATGTGTAAACTATTCAAACCTCATCCACACCATATTTTTAGCTTAATCCTACATATAAACCTCTCTAACCAATGTTGCAAGCACAACAACAAAAACTTGTACAACAAATATAGTAGACCTTACCATTACAAACCCCTCCTCCCAAGAAAATTGTGCCTGTACATCATGTTTTTAGTGACCTAGGAGAACCTATTGAATTTGTAATTCAAAAGATTGATACTAATAATATAATTAGTTATCCTATACCAAATCAATATATGCAAGGTATTCCTCACCCTGATTAGTACTATGAAAATGAATTTTGTGACTATCATCAAGTCAATGAACATAATCTATGAAGATGTGTCCAAATCAAGCATTTAATTAAAAATAGGCTAGAGAATAGGGAGATAACATTAGATAATGGTGCGTCCACTTCCAATCAAATTCTTGGGATTTATCAAAACCCTTTTCCTCAACATAGCAATAAATAATAGTAGAATAATCAACAACAATAAAAATAGCCAGTGTAGTAGTAAAATCAACAATATCAAAATTAAACACTGAACCAACTGAATCAACAAAATCAATAGAAAAATTAAAACCAATAGAATAATGGTCAAAATCAAGGTTATAATGGTAATAATCAACAAACCTACCATGTATTTTCACATTAATACAATAGGGTTTTATGCCATATTGTAGGGGGTAGTGTTAATACCATTTCCATTAATCCTAGACCAAGCACTAATTAGCCTAGACCATTGCTAAACAATACTATCTAGGCAAATTACATGGACAATCCTTTTTTGACCTAGGAGTGAATATAGGCAAACCAACAAACTAGGACTTCTTCTTTTGGATCTTATAGAAACAACTCATTCTTGTCACATGACCACATGCAAGCGCACTAACAACTGAGACTTGTCCTATCTAGTCCCACACCATTTTTGACAATAGTTAGAAATAATGGTCTAGTATTTAATCCTGATTGTATAATCAAAACTCAGAGGTTGAAGATTACTATCCCAAGTCCACAACCATCCACCACTTTTCCTATCATCAGACCAACCATTCAACCTCAAGATAAACCATTCACTAATAACCAAGATAAGAAGTTTGATATTATGGAATGATTATAGAAGACACCAGCACAAATTTCTATCTTAGATTTTTTGTGGACATCAATAATCCACAAAAAACATCTTTAGTGATTTATTTACCCAATTCACTATTACTAGTGACATATCCCCTAATAAATTTCAATCTTTGGTTAGACGCCTAGCTCCAGCCCAACAAGTCACATTCAACCAAAGTGATATGTCTTCCCTTGGTCTGCTCCATAACAATCCATTATACATACATGTTTATATAAGATGACATAAAGTGAAATGTGTCCTTATAGACAATGGATCTGGCCTGAATATAGTGTCTCTCAAGATCATCAAGCTTCTTGGGTACATAATGACAGATCTCCAAATAGAAACAATAACTATCAAAGCCTATGATAATCAATAAAAAGAATCCTAAGGTACCATTAGTTTTCTAGTTATCATTGGGCCTTTGACCCATGATACACTTTGCCTTGTAATTGATCTAGAATTATCATAAAACATGCTTTTAGGCAGGCCATGGTTATATGAGATTCATGCAGTCCTATCAACAATGCACCAATATATCAAATTTTCCCACTCAGGGATGGAGGTGAATATTCTAAGAGATTTACACCCATATGAACACTATAAAAATATTGAGGCTGAATTACAAAGATATAATTATTATTACAACATGAATCCAAGTTCCAAGTAGGATAAAGGAAAGGCTATACTTATTGATCCTTCACCAGATAATTGCATAGATCCTAATAGCTTGTATTCCATTTCCCACATGCCACCTCATAAAGATTCTAATCATTTCACCATTTCATATAATAGATTGGGAGAGTATGTGACTAATGATACATTTCATATTGCCAATATTCTTCAAAATCCAAAAACATTTGGGTAACCTAAAGTCATCCCACATATGCATTGGCAATAAAAGAACAAAGATAAGGGACCTATCACATTTGTACTAGCATCTAGCCTAGGACCTGTTCCTCTTGAAGGGGATGAATCATGGTTATCCAATGATGACCAAACTAACTATTATAAAAATGCAAAGTATCCTATTCCTAATAGGATCATGGAGTGTCACAAGTATGAAGGAAGAGGCATTAGACCAAATCAATAAGGAACCATCAAGCCAATTTCTATGACTAATTATGAAAGACCTTATGGACTTGGTTTTAAACTATCTAGGGGTGACCCCACATATCTTATTCAAACTCCATCACCAATGAGTAGTGATGATGATGCTGATAGTGAAATAGAGTCTGATCATAGCCTCACTTTTGATAACTGAGTTGAAACTAACCTGTTTGATAATAATGCCATTTTTACCCTTATCTTGGCCATTCCTTGTAACCCATTGCCATTATATTATCCCCAACTGATAGATTGGGACCAATGAGAATCTAGTCTTCCAATTGATGAGTTCTAAAATGATGAGGCATTTTATGATTTCTTAGGCCTTAGAGACAAATTTTTATTGGGAGATCATAAATTAGGATTCTCAATCACATTAGATCCTACCACCTATTTTAGAGAGTAAGTGAACACCCTTAGCCAAAAAAAAAGGTAAAACATTGAGGTCCCAAAGTGAGAACCTCTTTCATACACTTTCTGGCTAGGGAAAAAATAAAGATAAAGGCCAATCTAGTGGTTAAAACCTATTTTAGGTGCTATTAGATGGGGGTGTTTATTCTTCTTCAAATTTAGAACATGAGACCACCAATGATGAACTTACGTATGCATCTAAGTTCAACTTTGAGTAACAAGTATTTTATCAAATACTTCAATAATTTTTAACTATTTTTGTCAGATGGCCAGTTCTCTCATTAGGGGACTCAGATTCATCATGCCTAGGATAAGTTGAAGAGCAAGTCGTAACAGAGGACCTTGACATAATCCAATAATTTAAGTTATTGCCTACTATCCTAGAAGATGGTTTAACCCTTCTAGTCAAAGATATAATAGAGGTAAACATCAAGACTCCATCAAACATAAAATGGATAAAATTAGGTACATCCCTCACTGAGGAGGAACATGACATATTATAGCTCTGTTGAGAGAATTTGTAGATATCTTTTCATATGTGTAATCTGACATGCTAGGTTTAGACCCCACCTTGGTTTTGTACCACCTTATGGTTAATATTGATACCAAATTGGTAAAACAAAAGCTACATAAGATGCAATCTTGCATTTTTGTATTGGTAAATAAAGAGTTGGAAAAACTCTTAGAAGTAGGATGTATCCAATCCATTGACTACTCAAAATGGATATCTAATGTACTACCTATTAACAAATAGCTTGAAGGAATCAAAATTTGTACTAATTTTTGAGACATCAACAAATATTGTCCTAAAGATGATTTTTCATTACCTAATATCAATATGATCATCAAATCCATGATAGGTTATGAAATGCTTTCACTCATGGATGGCTTTTTAAGATACAATTAGATTAGAATAGCACTAGAAGATCAGCATAAAATATCATTCACCACTCTATGGAGAACATTCTGTTATTAGGCGATGCCATTTGGCCTTAAGAATGTGAGATATACATATCAAAGAGCCATGACCATCATATTCCATGATATTATGCATGATATTGTTGAAGACTATGTCGATGACATATTAGGAAAATCCAAGACCAGGGTCAACCATCCAATAGTGCTACATAAGATATTTAAAATACTATGAGAGTACAAATTCATACTAAATATAAATAAATATGTGTTTGGTGTAACCTCAAGTAAGTTACTTGGCTTCATCATGTCTCATAGAGGTATTGAAGTTGATCTAGCTAAAGTCTAGGCTATAACCAAGATGCCACCACCAACCAATTTAAAGCAACTCCATAGTTTGTAGGGTAAGATCTAGTCCATTAGATGCTTCATCTCTCAATTAGTAGATAAGTTCCATCCATTTACACACCTTTTTAAGAAGGGAGTTACGTTTCACTAGGATAATCACTACCAAACAACTTTTCAATGGCTCAAAGACTATCTTGTCAATTTGCCTATTTTATTACCTCTTATGCTAGGAAAGCCATTTCTTTAATACTTATCAGCTACTAATCATTACTTGGGGACACTCTTGGCTCAACATGATGAAAATTTAAAGGAGCATGTTGTATACTACTTAATTCATACCTTGGTTATATATGAACATAACTATGTGCTTGTTGAAAAATCTTGTCTAGCCATGGTTTTTTTAGCTCAAAAACAACATCATTACATGTTGAATAATAAAACCATGGTCATTTCAAAGGTAAATCTGCTCAAGTATCTACTATCTAAAATAGCTTTGGAAGGTATAATGGCTAAATGTATCATGCTTATTAGTGAGTTTAACATAGAGTATGTTAATCAAAAAACAATCAAGGGATAAGTTCTTACAGATCAACTTGTTGAAGCACCTCTCATGGACATATAGCCACTTAATTTTTAATTTCTTGATGAATCCATCATGACCATTATTGACACACCCCTTGAGGACCAACCTTGGAAGCTATACTTTGATGGTTCATTCACTACACATGGATTGGGCATAGGCCTATTGTTTATTACACCACAAGGGGATCTAATCCCTAAATCATTCAAAATCAGCTTTCCTTGTACAAACAACATGGCCAAGTATGAAGCACTTGTTTTAGGACTTTGAAAAGTAGTGTAGTGGAATATATCTCATCTCCAAGTTTATGGTGATTCTCAGTTAATCATAAATCAAGTTATAAATCATTTTTAGACCAAAGATGACAAGTTAATTCCATATAATGACATGGTCGACACTCTTAAACAACAAATTTCCAACATTTAGTTTGAGCATATACCTAGGGCTAGTAACAAAACTATAGATTCCATGGTTACTATTGGTTCTCTAATTAGAAAAAGATAAATATAGAGAGTATCAGTTCCTCATCAAGAATTTATCAGCACTAGCTCATGAACTGTTAATCATCACCATGATTTGTGATATTTTTGGTGCTAATTCTATCTGGTACTTAGACTTTAACAACTACCTTCATGACCAAATTATACCACCTAACCTATCTCAAAAAAAAACCAAAGCCTTCATTTATCATTCCACTTGTTATACTCTACTTGGATCCACCCTTTACCATCATAGTTTTGATGGAACTCTTCTTCATTATTTAAACTTGGTAGAGTCTACATTAACATTAAGAGAAGTTCATGAAGGAGTATGTGGAACCCATTCTAGTGGGGTAGTCATGTCAAAAAATATCTTGTGTACTAGTTATTATTGACCCATAATGGATGTAGATACCACTACATATGTAAAAAAGTGTGACAAATGTCAATGGCATGCTAATCTATTTCATGCCTCCAAAAAAAATCTGAAACTGATGTTGACACCATGGTCATTTTATACATGGATACTTGACATCATTTAAAAGATTAAACCTAATTCATTTTATGGCCATAAACATATCATTACCACCACTAAATATCTCACTAAGTGGGTTGAAGATATACCCCTCACTTACATGACTGGGAAGCAAATTTCCAAATTCATCTTCAACCACCTCATCTGTCACTACGGTATTCCCTCTAACATTATATATGATAATGGAGGATCATTAAAGAATAAATATGTAGACTAGTATGTACTAAATACAACATCACACAACACTTTTCTACAATGTATTACCCTCAAGGTAATGTCCAGGATGAGGAATCCAACAAAACCATTGCCAATATTCTCAAAAAAATTATTAATGGTGTTGGCCATGATTGACACTACCATATATTCCATACCATTTGGGTATATCATACCAATCATTATACCCCCATAAGAGCCACTCCATACTCACTTTCTTATGGTACTAAATCCATCCTTCCCATTGAGGTCAAATTGCTTCACTATGCATCTCTTTCAAGCATGTCCTAGATGATCATGACTATCAAAAGTTCACCTATAAGAGCTAGATCTACTTGATGATAAATGCATGACCGCACTCAAAAATATTCAAGCATATCAGAATTGACTTAAAAGCCACTATAACCAGTGTGTTAAGTATAAAAAATTTGAACTTAGTGATCTTGTTCTTAAAGAAAACCAAAAGAATCCCATGACTGAGAAGAAACATAAAGGGAAATTCAAACCCAACTAGATATGACCTTTCATCATCACTAAAAATTATGGATCAAGAGCATACAAGCTTGCCACACCAGATAGAGAGGAACTTTCAAAGCTGATGAATATTATTCATCTCAAGTGGTACTATGCTTAAGTGCTAAGGTGTATTATCTTCAAGGACTATTTTAGTTATGTTATTTTGTCACTATTCTTATTTATACATATACCATTCTTATCTATCATCTTTTCCATGTCCACTTTCTACTTATACTTCCAACCTATCAACCTAATGTGTTCTAAAAACCTAGCCCATTTGACCTTGGTTTTTGACATTCATTATGCAATTTTTGGATTGAGATACCTGATTAGTTTCATCAGTTGGTTTAATAACTTCATATATAGATCATATTTTGGGATAGTATGATAAAAGTTTTGATAGTTGCATCCTTCATTTGTTATTATTTCTTACCACTAGTCTTGCTATTAATTATAACCACTTTTGAGCAAATTAGTACCTTTAATATATGTCATTGAGTCCTAGTTGTAGCTAATTGTGTGCAAAATAGGGGAAACATTAAGCCTTGATGTACCAACTTGCCACTTCTTATGTCTTGCTATGCCTTTTGACCAACTATGCCTATTTTGTTTAAATTGACTACTACACTAGTTGAATTCCTTTGCTATAAAGGTAGAACTACAATGACTTGAGGTCTTACTCTGGGACTATGTATGTAGTTCTCAATACTTTTTGAGGTTAGCTCAGTCACCCTTTTCCCCATGCTCTCACCATTTTGTAAGAAACCTAAGCCATGCTCTCACTATTTTTTGAGTAACCTAAGCCATGCTCTCATCATTTTTTGAGTAACCTAAGCCATGCTCTCATCATTTTATAAGTAACCTAATCCATGATCTAACCATTTTATGAGTAACCTAAGCCATGCTCTTTCCATTTTTTGATTAACCTAAGCCACACTCTCACCATTTTACAAGCAACTTAAGCCATATTCTCACTATTTTTTGAGTAACCTAAGCCACACTCTCATGTTTTTGTGAGTAAACTAAGCCACACTCTCACTATTTTATGAGATTGAACCATTTAGTGTCTCATCATTCTTGATTGAGTTGAGACACTCTAAAACACATCCAAAAACATTTAAAAATTGTTAGAAAAGAACAAAAACATTGACCACTTCTTTGCCTTAGGGATTATGGTAACCCTTACTAAGTTACAAGTAAATCAATTGTCATTTAGTTTCCCTATCCTTTTTGGCCTTTTTCTCTCATGCACTTTCCATTTTTAAAGACCATTCCTATTCTTCTATCATACCCATTTTTTTATTTTCCTCAGTTATCATATTCTTCCCATTCTCTGAGAGAACTACATTTGGCCTGAAGTTTTTTATTGGATATTACATCCATAGAACTATGTAGGTAACATCTACTTTCCTAGTGCATATGGAGATAGATTGGCCACCCCATTCCTTTTAATCTAATCCCCTATTTTGTTCATTTGTTAATTTGTCACTTATTTTCTAAGGGAAATGTTTTTAGGGTTTCTATTACATTATTTGTTTGTTTATTTTTGCTTATTTTGTTTATGTATTCACCTATTTATTTACTTTTAGAATTTTTTCCTTGATTCAATTTATGTGTGTTCATTAGGTGATTCCTTATCCACACTTATACTTGAATCCATCCATATTCATATGTTTACATTTTCATCATAGTTTCTATCATTAGTTCATTATTTTCTATTGACTATTGAAGTGTGGGAGTCAGTACTTATGCATATTTTTGTCAAGTCCTAATGATGTTATATCATGATGCCAATCAACACATGATACAAAAAACATTAGCTTCAAGAAGTATATTTGGTAATGGTGGCATATCTTCAGTACCAGCATCCTGATTCCATCCTAATCATATCCCTAATAGATTAATTAACCATGAAATAATTTTAACCTTTATTAAATCAGATGAGCATCTCTGTATTAGTAAGTTGTTCCAATTCATCATTACCCTCTATGTTAAGTTATAATCATCCTCAACCAAGTTTATCATGTTTTCCATAATCAGGGTCCAATGATTATAACCAACTATGGGTAAATCATTATACACCATCCCACCTACATTTCTCAATAATTATAACCACCTTTGGGAAAATAATTATGTTGTCACCACTTTAATTTTTATACCCAAACATGGGCATGTTATTCTCTTGTTTGTCTATCCTAACTGGGGCAGCTCCATCTTCTCAATGATTATAACCACCTTTGGGCAAATCATTGTGTTATCATACCACATTGCCACTATCAGGGTACCATGCTTATAACCACCTTTGGGCAAACCATTGTGCACCATCCCACTTGCATTCTCAATGATTTTTCACTACTTTTTAAATATCATTGTGTTTTCACCCCATCATCTTTCCTTTCTTTGGTCCCCTCAATTCACTTCTTTCTTTTCAAGGGACTATTTACCGGCTTCCTTATGCCAACCATTCCCTCAAGGGGGCATCATACAGTTAGTTTATCATCATTACATTTGTATAAATATAAGACCTTTTCATTATTTGAGAAGATGTTACTATTATTATAACTTACAATACCTTCCCAAATAGGGGAAAACTATAGACACCTAAAACTAGCCACCAATAACCTCCAATTAGGTTTTGACCAATTTCTACCCAAAATGCACAATCACTCTAGAAACACTAAAGCATGCTAAATGATGTGAAATTGACATATTCAAGTATCTACTTTGGCTATGGTATCCCTAAATGGGGTAATTTAATTTATGGGCTGACTAGCTTTAATCAATCCACTCCAAGTCAAAATTCCAATATGTATTTGGGTGCTCTAGATTGCTCTTTCCTATCAAATATTTTGCATAAGATGTGTGCCTTTGTTATTTATTTTTGACAACATATTAAATAGTAATATGGTTCCACTACATCTAAAAATTCCTTCTAATTCCAATCCAATCAAATTTTGGACCAATAATAAGTCATTCTGATCAATTTGGGTAATTTGTGCACAAAGTGCTTAATCATGCTTAAGAGCTAATTAACCCAAATCAAGGCATAATTAAAAATTCCATGGAAACTTGTTGAATACTTATTTTTGAAAAAAAATATTAAATATCTACATCATCAAGTGACCTCATTTCTTGGGAAGACATCCCTAGGCCATAAATGCCATAAATATCAAGATTCATGCCCTCCATGCCTTCCATGATTCCCTCCATAACTCTTAATTACCCCTTCTTCCAATGACATGATGAGGATAATTACAAACTTAATTCCAAAAATTGAATTAATCTTCAACCACACATCTCAATCTTAAGATGGATGGTTGAGGTTGATTTTGATCAAATCCTAAAATCTATAAATAGGAGGCCTCACAACATCATTTCTAAGCTATTTTGGTGCAAATTTATAATGCAAAAATATCTTCAAGGATTTACTACAACTAGTGTTACCATGCCAAATCGATTCCAGGCCAAGCCACAAGCCAAAGGTGCCAAGGAGAGATGGAAGTAGTCAAGCTTCCATTGTCAAGGACTTCATGACCACAAATCAAGCAAGTCACTACTACAAAGGCATTTGGAGCATCGAAAGAAGGTGAAGGAATTCTTGCATTTTATTCCTTACTTTTTAGTTTTGTTATTTTAACTAAGCTCTCCCTAGTGTCTAGGCCTAGATATGTTATGATATTAGTGTGTTTATTTCATTTTTTTTTCATTTTGGAACTAACACCATACTAACCATCCTTTCTTAAGTCAAATTCCTAGATCACAGAAACTTGGTTATTTATAATCCTCAGGGTCACCTTAAATGTGAAAGAGGAGAACATAAATTGATTTGTTTTTGTAATAGGGGATATAAAAAAATTATCAAAATACTTATGATCCTTAGGAATCACCTAATATGTGAAATAATAGAGCATATACATTTTGATTATCACAAGCACAAATAGACAAGTAATCAAAGCAAATAAAATTCTTTTTTAGTGCACCAAATGGAAATGTGAATTCTTTTTAAACCCTAAACCAAATATGTATGTTTTTTTGTTTGAATTTTGATATAGGATGGTTGAAACTTGTGAAAAGGGTTATTAATTTTCTAAAACATCACCCTATTTAGTAAAAAACATACACAAAATAGAGTAAAATCAAATCTACTAGAAATATAATGTTTTTACCAAAACATCGCTCTATTTCACCAAAAATACATGACATTTCCATCAATTCCTATAAACACATGAATAGTTAGTGAATCCACTAATACCATGTGATTATAATAAAAAATAATGCATTTCTACAAATTATTAAAAAATTAAAAAACAAAGTCAGATAGAACATTTCCTCCAAACTAGAGGTGATCCTATCAAAACATAAGTAAATTCTACCAATTCTTACAAACATATAAACCATAGTTAGATAGAGAATTTACACCAAAATACATATAATCCTATCAAAAAATAGGTTAATTTTATATATATATATATATATATATATATATATATATATATATATATATATATATACATAGCATTTCTGCCAAACTATAGGTTATCCTACCAAAAACATAGGTTGATTCTGTAGACACCGCAAACGTGTCTGCACCTTGGTTCTCCCCCTTGGTCCTTTCTCCCTCCTAGTCCTCCTTGGTCCCTAACCCACCTAAGTCTTATTAATTGGAAATAAACATCTATTTTTAATTAAATAAGGCCCCCTTTCCACCCTACCCTTGCCACCTTGGATCCTCCCTTGAATCCCTCCACCTTCCCCCTAACATTTATTAGGCCAAATCTCTTCATTACCTCCCCCCCTCGTCCATTTTGGCATCTTCGTGACCGTTCTGCCCATGACCCCTTGCCCGGTGGCGTGCAAGAATGGGTAGAGGCTATTTTTAGCCTCTGTGCCCATCCTGCGACCGCCGACGTCGGCGACCCTTCGGCCGACGTCGGCGAAACTGCCGATGTCGGTAGCCTTCATTATCCCTTTCTGCATCCGTTGCAGCCCCTAGACTCTTGAGCTTGAAAATAGACTTCTCTCGGCGCTTTGGCTTTCATCTCTCCTCTGTCTTGACCTCGTGCAACAACAGCAATAGGTGAAAAGGCTCTGCAACAGGTATTCTCTTCTTGCAACAAGTCTTCCGTGGCTCTAGCAACAGCTTCTCCTCTCTTCATTCAGCAAGCTAAAAGGTAAGCAAGTCTGGTGTTTTATTTCATTTATTTAGTATTCAGTAATCTATCCTATCCTCTATTGTCTTCTATCCCCTCTGTTCTTCCCCCTGAGAGGCTGCAAAGCCTTCTCAGGCCCTGTCCTCTGTGTCTCTTCCTCTTCCCCATCCCTCTGCCAAAAAGACCTTGCATAAGGTACCCAACCAGATCTAGACCACTCCCCAATCCATCCAAACTTGTCCCCGTTCAGTCTCAGACCCGTCCACAGTCCAGAAAGCAACTCAGATCCGACTACAGGCCACAACCCCGACCGACGCCGGTCACTTCCCCAATCGACGTCGGCAGGATAGCCGACGCCGACAGATCATCTAACCGACGCCGGCGACATTTCTGACCTCGGCGACTGTCTTCAGCCCAACAGCTCCTTCAGGTAATCATTTTGTTTTCTTTTTTCCTTTCTAATTTCTTTGTCACTTCTGTATTCTGGCATTCTATCTTTTTATCAGTCATTTATCTTTATCAAACAGTGGGTTGACCTCCCTTAAGGAAGTTTTTACACTTCTGGGAACAAGCTTTTGCTTGGCAACCCACTGCCCATCCATCTAACGTTTTTCTTGTCCAAGTTTCTTTTTTCTTGCAGGTGTCATTCCTCCACAGCCAAAGAGGAGTGCCCACAAGCGTTTGGATTTACGGTGCGCAATCTTTAGTCCAGGTACTTCCCAAGCCTTGTCCATTACTTTCTTTTAGTTTCTTTTTCTTAAGTCTGAAAAGAAAAATTTGAGGTAGAAACATCTCTGGCACGCCCGGTGGGACCCTAGGTTCCTCCTGGGTTCTTTTTCTTTTTCATTCATTTAGGTGCATTTAGGCTCCTTTCTTCTTGTCTCTTTCTTCTATTCCAAATGACACTATAAGCAGGACTAAAACGAACCTTTCTTCCTTGCATTCTAGACTAGTCTAAATATCATACTCTCATCCCTTTCTCAATCTTGTCTTCATAACAATATCACATTTCGACTTGGGCATTAAAACATATTGCACTTTCATTTCTGCTTGTGCTTGCATTAGTCCACATCTAGTAACTTAGGCGCATATTGAATAAACCGTAGACACTTGATGTTACACTACCGAATCACATGCACTAAAATGAACATAAAACTTACCTGAGACAAGGCCCGACTGGGAATTCATCCCCCAGCGGATACCTTACCCGTCTCGGTGACCCCACTTGGATTTCATCACCAAGGGGGAAGCCCACTCCGTTCTCTGGCAGAGTCTAAACTCTAGGCGAGGTATATCTTGGCTAAGCGAGACCAGCTAACCACTGGAATCGTGAAGTGAGGGGAGCTTGCTCCTTAGCACCAGGCCACGTACCAGACCCTAACACAGATCTTTGAGCACCTAAAACAACACCTGAAACCATCCTTAGACCGCCTTCTTCTAGGACCCATTTTTCAGCCAATCTCCCTAAACATTCATCTAAGGCATAAGCCACGATTTCTAAGGTTAATTCCTAGGATTTATCGCTTAGGCTTGTCTGTCTCTCTCTGTTTTCCTCTTCTCATCTGTTTGTTTGAGTGTGTGAGGACGCTTTTTTCTTTGTTTTTCTAGGAACCTTTTGGTTCTCTGGAAAACACAGTCACCGACATCGGTTCTTCCACCGACGTCGGCTTCTCCTGTCACCGGCATCGGTTCTGATACCAACGTCGGCTTCATCTATCACCGGCATCGGTCCTTCTACCGACGTCGGCTTCATCTGTTACCGGCATCGGTTATCCGACCGACGTCGGCCTTATTTCTTACCGACATCGGTTTTTCAACCGACATCGGTCTCTGTCACTGTCCTTTTTTTCCAAAACCAGCAGCCTGAAACCTGTCCCTTCTCTGTCAAAGACTCCATCCTGGTCTTCTAAAACTGAGCAACACAGTTCCTGAGACTTGAACCTTCTTTGCCTTGCATGGTTTTGACTCGTAGCCAAGCCAAGGCTCTTGTCGACCACGCCAGCCGTCAACCACTTCCATCCACCCCATCCGTGACCAAGCCTACAATGGAGTTCAACTCGGAGACTGAAAGAACTCCTGCCCGTCCAACCCCGCCGCAGACTCCCATTGTCCAAGAAGGGGACCAAGACTTCGAGTGATTCTTGGACCTCAATGTCAAGGCCTTGCAACACTATCTCGCGCATAGCTGAACGCGAGACTCCCAGGGCAATTCGATCTACGAAATGCCAACCTCCCTTGTCGTAACTACAGCTGTATCGACAACATCCATAGTTCAACCTTCGGACATTCAAGCCATCGCTTTGACCACTGACCAAACTTTGACCAATCCCCCAGGTGTGGCCTCTCCCTCTATCATTGGGCCCACTTCCACCGGGGTTTCGGCCCCTTGTCAACCCCAACCCGCTTAACTGCTATCCACTCCATTTTGAAACCTTGTCATCTCTATCCCGCCTACCCTGGCCCCTATCAACACCAGGGTGGCTTCTTATCCCTTGGCCCCCGTTACCATAGTCCAACCTCTCGTGGCAACAACGGGCCCAGCTATGTCTTCTAACCAACCACCTTTAGCCTTCACCTCTACCCCGGCGATTAGTCATCCGTATATTCTACAATCGACTATGTCGCACACCTCCTCTAACCTCTTCCAAGCGCCCTACAACTTAGGGGGCGCGCAACCTGTCAATCCATCAGCAGACATCATCAAGATGCTGATGGACAAGATGACCAGTCTTGAGACCTCTATTTCCAGCTCGTGCAACACTCTTTCATATGAACAGATCTGCAACGAGCCCATTCATCCTTCTGTCCCAATCAGACCATATCCCAGCCAGTGGGAGCTTTCGAAGTTTTCTCGCTTTCAAAACAAAGAAGACCCACAACAACACTTGCGGGCATTCAGACATGCCTGCTACCTCATTGGCCATGACGATGCGTTACTCTTACGCATGTTTCCTATGTCTCTCTCGGGTGCTGCACTTGACTGGTACAGCTCCCTTCCTAGCCATTCTCTCTTCTCATTCACACAATTGGCTCAGCTATTCCTCGATCACTTTTCCATTAACATAACCAAGAAGGTCTCAATCACGGACCTCTATTCTATTCGGCAATTCGAGGACGAGTCCATAGCCGACTTCGTTGCTCGATGGAGAGGCCTTATCAACCAACTCTCCTTTTCCTTGCCCCAGGCTGAGCTTATTGAACTCTTTTCTCAAGCCTGTGCCCGACATATCTCTTCCACCCTGAGGGTTCAAACCTTCCGCACTTTTGACGAGGCCTTCACGATGGCCTGCAAACTTGAGTTGCGTGCCATCGAGGAGAACAAAGTCAAGTTGCGGAGTAAGAATCCCAGCTCTAAGACCAATGAATCTTCTTCTGCTAAGCCATCATCGTCCAATTCTAAATCCAAGGCTTCAGCTAATGCCGTGGTTGTCCGACCTTCATCTTCTTCATCCAATCAGCCTGAGCCCTCTACATCTCAGAGCGCTACTCGGCAATTCTAGTAAAGATACGTGTAGCGACGATATACTCCTCTTGGAGAATCATATGCGTCTGTGCTGGAAAAGCTTCTTAAACAGGGAGTCCTCAATCTCCCTCAAGCCCAACCTCTTCCGCAATACGATCCCTCACACGCCATCCCCGCGTGGTATAGGGAGCAAGACTTCTGCAGCTTCCACCATGTTAAGGGCCATGACACGGAGAACTGCAAGACCTTTAAGAACATAATACAAGACATGCTTAAAAAGGGGGATCTCATCTTAGACAATCCAAATGCACCCCCTAATCAGGCCATTGACATCTTCAAACAACCTTTCCCCAATCATCCGCCAACTCAGAATAATGTCCAGACCTTAATTGACGACAATCATGAGCACAATATTCAGACAGTCAATACGGTCTCTCCTTTCATCCCCAATCAACCTCTTGAGGTTAGTCCATCCATCAGTCCTTCACATGTGGATGAGCCTCTCTCCCCGGCTAGTTCTCCATTGACCTCTCTCATCTTGGAGGACACCTCGGCCCTACCAGCACCTCCGGTCTCGCCATCTTCCTTTTTGCAGCCTATGGAGGACCCGACCCTTCCTACTCCTCAGCCGCAAGTGGAGGGCACCGTCATCCCTGCCCCTTACCCGCTAGAGGAGCCTCACTCCCCAGTTTCTTCTCCACCCAGGGAAGACCCTGTCTCCCCTTCATCTTCATCTAAATCTGTCATGACTTCACCACACCATGCGTCTAAGACCACTACACCCATCTCGTCTTCAACCTCGCAACCATCAACATCTTCCTCTCAGCCATTTTCCCGGTTAATGGAGAAGATCGAACTTCTCCCTCCGAGGAAAGTGACGCCTCAGGTGTTGTGGGAGCGTCTTAAAGCCCTTCAACATACCCGCGCCCTCTCATCACACGCCGCTAATCCTCCCAAGGTAGAATCTCGTCAGACTCTTGACAAAGACCAGACTCTCAAATCTCAACCAAACCCGTCCAAACTAAAGCCTGCATCTATCTCATCTAAACCCATCAAGTCATTTGGCGTTCATCCTATCTCCTCCCTCACTCACCCGCAAGTGAAGGTGGACTTAGGCCAGACCTCGGCCAGTAGTAGTCTTCCAACCAAGGTGAAGAAGACTGCCAGACCACAGAAATGAAAGCCTCCTTCTCCGTCACCATTGCCATCCATTTTGGGCCCCCATCCTTTGACCTTGGCTAGCATCCTTCCCACTCCGGCCTTCAACCAAAACTCGTTGCCTCCTTTGCTTCCTCTGCCTACCTCCAGTCGTCCCTCTCCTAAAAAGGTGGTATCAATCATCAAGAAAGGGCCGTCTCCATCTGTCACCGCGCCATCAACCCATAAGGTGGTGCGGAAACCTCTTCTAACCTCGCCTAAGCAAAAGTCACCAACCTCGCGCATATCAAATAGCACGGACCCTCTATTGGGATCATACTCGTCGATATTGCGCCGACTTCTCCAGACTTCTGACATAACCCTTCCGCCCATCAAGCCTTTCCAACCTCTCAGGTCCAAGCCCTCCTGGTTTGATGATACGAAAATTTGCTTATATCATCGTACACCAGGACACGACACCGAGACTTGCTGTGCCCTCAAGGCCGTCATTCACCGCCATATGGAGAAAGACACTCTTCTCCTTGAGGACACCCTTGACCAGACCCTGACTCCTTCCTGTCCAACTTCTTCAAACACGTCAACATCTCACCAGCAAGACATGACCCCTTCTTCGCCTCCCATTTTCGAAATCAATGCCATCCGTATAACCACTAGATCGCAAAAGGACAAGGCCAAGGAAAAAGTTGCCATTCCTTGGACCTATCCCTTCGTCAAGCCACCCCTTGCACCCAAGCCTAAAATTTCTATCCTTGGCGCGTCCCAACCTTCTTCATCTTCCTCTTCTGGGCCAATTCACGACTCCATGCTGAAGCAGCTTCACCAGACACCTGTGAAGATGTCTCTTTATGACCTTATCCAAACCTCGCCTCAGCACCGTCAAGCCCTTATCCAAGCCTTGCAGGCAGCGGAGGTCCAACCCGAGGACCCCCAACCACTCACTGCCCTCGTCCATTCCTTGTCTCCTGTCGCTTCCATCACATTCAGCGATTCTGAGATTCCCACATCTAACACGGAAGATCAGGACGCCGCCCTCTTCATCACTACCTATGTTGATCAGACACGCATTAAACGCGTTATGATTGACGGTGGTGCTAGCATCAACATAATTTCTACCCACGCCTTTGATCAGCTGGCTCTTCCCAAGAACTGCGTCTCCAAAACTGACGTGATCCTATGCTCTTTCAATGACACCACCGCCATGACCATTGGCACAGTCATCCTTCACATTCGCGTTGGTCCATGCACAGTCCCGGAGCTCTTCTATATCATCGAAGGAGAGTTTCAATACAACCTTCTACTGGGCTGACCTTGGATCCGTGCCATGGCCTGTATACCCTCCACCCTGCACCGTTGTGTGAAGTTCAAGCATGACGGGCAAGTCCACACCATCCCCGCTGACCCTTCACCCTTCAAGACTTGCAACACCACCTACCGTCCTAACGATGTCCTCATTCCCATCAAGCCATCAACTCTGGCACCGCCTCCATCTGCAGAAGCTTCGACCAGTTCGCAATCGGTGGTTGCCCTCACCCCTCCTCTTCAAGCGCCGACCAAAGACCCCATGGAAGACATCTTCCAATGACTATCACTTGGGGAATATCGCTTGTTGACCCTCGACATGTTCCAAACTCCGCAAGAGTATGGACGCCTTCATCTCAGTCCTAACTACGACCATCGGATCGGGACGGTCGTACCTTATGGACCTCCTCCCTTCCGAACCAACTTTGTCTATGGGGGGCTTAATCAAGCTCCTACCAACGGCACTTCCCTCTCTTCACCCCAACCTTTCACATCTGACTTCTCGTTTCTTGGCAACCCTGCCTTCACACACACTTACCTTCACAGGTGCGCATGGAAGGGTTTTGGTTTCGGACGTTATGAGCAGGGCTCCCATCAGCCCATCGAGCCGCTCAATGATCACGATGCCAAGAAACGGTATGGCCTGGGATATCATGACCCCACTCAGGCTCCTTCTGACCTTTGTCCCGAACCAACCATTGACCAATCTCTTCCAGACTCGCCCATTTCCCCTTCGTCACCTACGGAGTCGGTGGTTTCCATCCCTCCTAGTTTTTTTTTTCCATAAACACCATCCGCCTGGAACCCCTGACCTATCAGCTCAATGGGGTGCCCAGGTCTCTCCCTCTCATCTTTCCTAGCATGGTAGAGGATGAGTCGGCAACCATTCACACTGTCCACTGCGTTGACAATGACGCCATCCTTTCCTACATGGGTGCCGATGACTCTTTCGTCCAGCGTTTCCTCCCTTCCGAGACCAAGGTTATGTTAAATGAATCCACCATTGACATCAACCTCCCTTCTTCTTCCGATGTTCCTCACGTCTTAAAGATTGGCCAATCTTTAGACGCTCAGGAGCAGCTTGACTATGCCCAATTCCTTTCCAACCATAGCAAGGCCTTTGCCTGGACTTACAGCGACATGCCTGGCATCGACCCCACCATTGCTACCCATAACATTGTCACCAAACCAGAGGCTAAGCCTGTTAGGCAGAAGCTTCGAAAGATGCATCCTCGCGTTGTGCTTCTTGTCTTCTTTCTGTCTCCTTCATCCAACCCATCGATTATCCACAGTGGGTCTCTAACATCGTCCCAGTTACTAAAGCAAATAGGGGGATTCGGATCTGCACGGACTATCGTGACCTTAACCTAGCCTGTCCCAAAGATGACTTTCCTCTTCCTAACATTGACCAGCTTGTTGATCTTACGGCCGGCCATGAGATGCTATCTCTCATGGATGGGTTTTCAGGATACAATCAAATCTTGATCGCACCGGAAGACCAACACAAGACTACATTCATCACCCCATGGGGGACTTTCTGCTATCGAGTCATGCCTTTTGGCTTGAAAAATGCTGGTGCCACTTATCAGCGCACCATGACCTACATTTTCCACGATCTCCTCCACAAAATCATGGAGGACTATGTGGATGACCTTCTCGGCAAGTCCAAACTTCGCCGCGACCACCTGACCATTCTCACAATCATCTTCTCTCGCCTTCTGCAATACAATGTCCGCCTCAACCCCAAGAAGTGTGTCTTTGGGGTCCTCTCAGGCAAACTTTGCGGCTTCATCGTTTCCTTCCGTGGTATCGAGATAGATCCCGCTAAGATTCGCGCTATCCTCGAAATGCCACCCCCGACCAATCTCAAGCAGCTTCGCAGTCTACAAGGGAAGCTCCAGTCCATTCGTCGTTTCATCTCACAGCTTTCAGACCGCTGCCAACCTTTTCATCACCTCCTTAAGAAGGACGTCTCCTTTAAATGGGATAAGGGCTGTCAAGAGGCTTTTGAAGCCCTCAAAGGCTATCTGGTCTCTCCACCAGTCCTCATTCCACCTAAGGACGACCAACCCTTCTACCTTTATATCTCTTCCACCAACCATTCGTTAGGTGCCATGATCACGCACCGAGACGAGCATCATCGCGAGCAAGCGGTTTACTACATCAGCCGAACACTGGTCGACTATGAAACTCGGTATACTCATACCGATAAACTCTATTTGGCATTAGTCTTTTCCGCTACCAAGCTCCGCCACTATCTTCTCAACCATAAAACCTTTGTCATCACTCACACCGACCCTCTCAAGTACATGCACTCCAAGCCATATCAGAATCAACGTATGGCTCGGTGGCTCATGTTGCTTGCTGAGTTTGACTTTGAATTCATCCAACAGAAATTTATCAAGGGGCAAACTATCGCTGACCAACTGGCAGATGCCCCTCTTCCTGACAACCAACCTTCACACTGTGACTTCCCCGACGAGTCTATCGCTACCCTTTCCACCGATGACACCGTCTACCAAATGACCATGTTCTTTGATGGCTCCAAATGTCAACTCGGTGGGGGTGCAGGGGTCATCCTCATCCCACTCGAAGGGGAGCCCATGCCTCTATCTTTCAAGCTTGACTTTGATTGTACCAATAATATGGCTGAATACGAGGCCTTAATTTTGGGACTTCAGACTGCCCTTTCTCTCCACATCAAGTCTATCAACATCTTCGGTGACTCGCAGCTCGTCGTTAATCAAGTTAACGGTTCGTATCTCTATAAAAACAAAGTTTTACAAAGGTATAAGAATCGTGCTAACCTTCTTTTGGCATCTTTCAACCATTACCTCTTGCAGACTATTCCACGCTCTACGAACAAGTTTGCCGACACCATGGCTTCTCTTGCTTCGCATATCCCGTCTTCATCATCATCATCCCGCCTTTTTGTCATAGTGCATCGTGTACCTTTGCCTTCATACATCTCTCCTCACATCGACCATATCAACACTATCAATTCTAGCCCACAAGATGACTGGTATAAGCAACTAGTAGACTACTTGTCTCTTTCTGTCACTCCTCCCAACCTCTCTAGCAATGTGCGGTGAGCTTTCATCAAGCGCATAGCCCGCTATACCATGCTAGGGGGCCTTCTTTATAAGCGAGGCTTCGACGGTCTCCTTCTTCACTGTCTAACCTCTGCTGAAGCTTCTCATGCCATAAAGCAAGTCCACGACGGGATTTGTGGTGGACACTTCAGTGGAAACTCGGTTGTCAAGCGCATCCTTCGCCTGGGTTATTATTGGCCCACCCTTCATCAAGACTGTAGCGATTATGTTTGGCATTGCATCAAGTGTCAGCAGCACTCTAACCTGCTTCATCTCCCCAGCCACGCCTTGTAAGTCGCTCAGGATTTTTGGCCTTTCTCTCAGTGGGGCTTGGATCTCATCGGTGAGATCAACCCTCACTCGTCTCTTCGTCATCAGTCCATCATCACTGCCACTAAGTATTTCACCAAGTGGGTGGAAGCCATTCCTCTTGTCTCCACAAAAGCTAACAAAATTGTCGACTTCATCAGTAGCCACATCATCTGTCATTTTGGTGTCCCTCACAAAATCATCACCGACAATGGCAAGTCCTTCAAAAACAAGACTGTCCAAAAACTATGCGACTCATTTGGCATCAAACTCAGCTTTTCTTCACCTTACTACCCACAAGCAAATGGGTAGGCCGAGGCTTCCAACAAAATTCTCACCAAAATTCTCATGAAGGTGGTCGATGATACAGGAAGGGATTGGCACGTTCATATCCCCTTCGCTTTGTGGGCCTACCGCACTAGCATCCGAACCTCTACGGGTGCTACTCCCTTTTCTCTCGTGTACAGAACAGAGGCTATCTTACCTCTCGAAGTACAGATCCCATCTCTTCGTATCTCCCTACATGACATTCTCTCCAACAATGACTTTCGTCAAGATCGCCTAGCTCAACTGGAGTTACTCGACGAGCGCCGTCTGGCTGCCCTTAATCATCTCCATGTCTACCAAAGTCGCATAAAGTGGGCCTACGACAAAAATCTGCAAGAACGAGATTTCAACATCAGAGACCTCGTCCTCAAAGAGAATCAGCACGTGACCATTATGGAGCGAAGTAAACGAGGCAAATTCACCCCCAATTGGCTTGGACCTTTTATCATCACGCACAAGTATGGGTCAGGGACTTATCGTCTGTCTTCCCTCGATGGATGGCCAGAACCTGAGCCTCTTAATGCGTTGCATCTTCGACCATTCTTCTGCTAGTCGAGTACTCGTCTACTTGACACGTAACTTGAGCTCGTCCCTTGAGCAATCCTCATCCTCTTAATCCTCATCCCTTTCAACCCTATTCCCCTTTAACTAGTCCTCTACAACCCTTTTAAGATGCATGGATGCTTTGTCCTAATAAAAGGGGCATCCTTGAGCTTCTACAGTCTTGTCCGTGACTCTCATTTCTATCAATATATACAAATCAAGATGTCAAAACATATCCATGGTCACTAAATCAAGTCAAATTTAAAAAGACAGACTGATCCCTCGAAGGACAGCTGTACTATCATTGCTGTATTACTAGACTGATCCCTTGAAGGACAGCTAGGCCAACTTATCAAACATTATTAAGCAAAAATATAGACCACTCCCTCGAAGGATGGCTATGACTACTCTGGCAATAAACAGCACTATTTTAGAAGCTTCCCGCATTGATCAGCTTCGCAACATGACCATTACATCAAGTGACATCTCTATGCAGGCTTCCCGCATCGATCAGTCTGCACCAAAAAAAAAAAAAAAAGTCACGGACATTGGCTTGTAGTTGTCTCAGGGTCTCCTATAAAAGGGGCAAGGTTATTCCTGCTCTTAAACTGGGTTGCCCTATCCTCCTCCTATCACCTGCTCAAGGGACTTCAAGCTCACTTTAATGTCAAAGTGATTCGATTACTGTTCTAACTCAACACTGGTCAACGACGTAATGCATAAACGGGGCTTTTGTTCTAACAACCCCTATCTATGCTTCCTTTTTAGTCCTTGTCAATGAAAGAGCAATTTGCCTTTCACCTTTTCTCTACACCTTGGTCACACTTTAACCACATCAATTGTCGACTCATCCTTAAACTAAACCAACTTCAACATTTTTCAAACCAGTCTCGACATTTTCAACACGACATCAGGCATCATCCTTGTCCTTTTCGCATAGTTTCTATGGATACCAATACACATGGAAACTACTGGCCAGACCCAATTTATGTTAAGCATAAACCAATACTTGCTAAAGCATAAATAGACCCTCCATTCATTTTTAGCATACATCACGACTATGGAAACTTGCTAGGGATGAATGACTCTCGACCAATTCTACAGAACACACCATCTGTAACATCCTTTTATCCTCATCTTGGCCTCATCATTTCGACGCTTGACCACATCTCATCATCAACCAATCTTCTCAATTAGTCTGAACTACATTGGTCTGAGGCCCTATGACCAGGGCTATGTAGGCAGCACTCAGATACCGCATCTTCTGAGGTTAGCTCGACCACCCCCGTTTGTTCATCTCTATGATGGACAAACCTTCTCTTCTTTGACTCTTATCACGCCCAACTTCGTCAACTTTGACCAAGACCCTTTGACCAAGACCTTTGACCACGACCAATCATTTCTTTTGACCAAGACCAATCAATCCCTCTGACCCTTCCTCCCTTTTAGGGAGAACTACATCGGCCTGAGGCCCTATCACCAGGGCTATGTAGGCAGCACTCAGTTGACATGGGGTCTTCTGGGGTTAGCTCGGCCGCATCCTTTCGTCCATCCATCCTCTTGACCAATGACCATTAGAGATCATGCCTATCTCCTTCGACCTCGACCACTTCCAAGCCAATGTTGCCTTGGTTGTTTTTGCGTGTATGCTACCTCATGGCTGGTTAGCAGAATTGTTCGCAGACTTTTTTTGACCCTTCACAAGTATAGGATCGCGAGCCAGTTGATCCCTACTACTTGTGGCCTTTTTCGTGTTTCTGGGAGCACTTCCTGAGCCCTAGATACCTGGGACACGACGACCATTTGGAGCTTCAGCTTAGATTGAGTGACCCGATCAGCAGATGACTAAATGCTGGGGCCCGATTACTTCAATTTTGGCACTCCTTGACCCTCGACATGCGACAATTTGACCTGACCCTCTCATGAAGTGGACTACGCGTAATCACGACTATGGCAGTGTTTTCACTCACTCTCTTCTATCCATTTCTCTGTCAAATCGACACTCGACCTTCGGTTCCCTTCTCTCGACTATCGCTTTGAGGGGGGAACACCTCATCCTTTTTCTGGGGCAACCAACTCCTATTTTTGTCTTGCAGTTCGTCTAGAACAACCAACAAGACAAAAAGGGGCAAATGTAGACACCGCAAACGTGTCTGCACCTTGGTTCTCCCCCTTGGTCCTTTCTCCCTCCTAGTCCTCCTTGGTCCCTAACCCACCTAAGTCTTATTAATTAGAAATAAACATCTATTTTTAATTAAATAAGGCCCCCTTTCCACCCTACCCTTGCCACCTTGGATCCTCCCTTGAATCCCTCCACCTTCCCCCTAGCATTTATTAGGCCAAATCTCTTCATTACCTCCCCCCATCATCCATTTTGGCATCTTCGTGACCGTTCTGCCCATGACCCCTCGCCCGGCGGCGTGCAAGAATGGGCAGAGGCTATTTTTAGCCTCTGTGCCCATCTTGCGACCGCCGACGTCGGCGACCCTTCGGCCGACGTCGGTGAAACTGCCGGCGTCGGCAGCCTTCATTATCCCTTTCTGCATCCATTACAGCCCCTGGACTCTTGAGCTCGAAAACAGACTTCTCTCGGTGCTTTGGCTTTCGTCTCTCCTCTGTCTTGACCTCGTGCAACAGCAGCAACAGGTGAAAAGGCTCTGCAACAGGTATTCTCTTCTTGCAATAAGTCTTCCGTGGCTCCAGCAACAGCTTCTCCTCTCTTCATTTAGTAAGCTAAAAGGTAAGCAAGTCTGGTGTTTTATTTCATTTATTTAGTATTCAGTAATCTATCCTATCCTCTATTGTCTTCTATCCCCTCTGTTCTTCCCCCTGAGAGGCTGCAAAGCCTTCTCAGGCCCTGTCCTCTGTGTCTCTTCCTCTTCCCCATCCCTCTGCCAAAAAGACCTTGCATAAGGTACCCAACCAGATCTAGACCACTCCCCAATCCATCCAAACTTGTCCTCCTTCAGTCTCAGACCCGTCCACAGTCCAGAAAGTAACTCAGACCCGACTACAGGCCACAACCCCGACCGACGCCGGTCACTTCCCCAACCGACGTCGGCAGGATAGCCGACGCTGGCAGATCATCTAACCGACGCCGGCGACATTTCTGACCTCGGCGACTGTCTTCAGCCCAACAGTTCCTTCAGGTAATCATTTTGTTTTCTTCTTTCCTTTCTAATTTCTTTGTCACTTCTGTATTCTGGCATTCTGTCTTTTTATCAGTCATTTATCTTTATCAAACAGTGGGTTGACCTCCCTTAAGGAAGTTTTTACACTTCTGGGAACAAGCTTTTGCTTGGCAACCCACTGCCCATCCATCTAACATTTTTCTTGTCCAAGTTTATTTTTTCTTGCAGGTGTCATTCCTCCACAGCCAAAGAGGAGTGCCCACAAGCGTCTGGATTTACGGTGTGCAATCTTTAGTCCAGGTACTTCCCAAGCCTTGTCCATTACTTTCTTTTAGTTTCTTTTTCTTAAGTCTGAAAAGCAAAATTTGAGGTAGAAACAGATTCCACTAAAGTTATACAAACACATAAAGTAGTTAGAGGACTAGTGATGCTAGTGAAAGACATAATAATTTCACAAAAGTCTAATTGAATCTTCCAAAGTTTCGTAAACATAGAAAATAGTTACTAGAATAGAAATGTTTTTGAAATATAAAGTGATTCCTCTAAAGTTGGGTGTGAATCTGCCAAAATACATGTTGATTCCACCAGAGTCTTAGAAATGTCAATTTTATCATATTTTAACCAATTTCTTATGAGATTTGGCTCAAAATAACTCGTGTTTGTTGTAAAAAAAGGCTAGAATGGTTTTAAGGGTGATTTTGGGGTGCATAGTCCCACCAAGAGTGTTAATTTTTGTACATTAAATAAGGATTAATATCAAGTTAAAAAAACATTAGATAATTAAAAAAATGCACAAATGTGATTGTCATCTAACCAATGAAACATACAACCTCATAACAAGCTAAAAAGAATGTAAATAAATATAATAATTTATATACCTTCAATTACCATTTTGCTGATATTATTTTATCTAGATGTGATTAGTATATAGTTACAAATCATTTTGTGAAACATGTGGAAATTTTTATAACACCTCCCCTTGAAAAATGGATGTTCTTGATTAGATTATATTTATTGATTGAATCTCTTGATAAATAAAGTGGAATCATGTTTTTACATAAAAATGTTTTTTTATAATGGAGAGGAATCTCTCTATTTATATAGTTTCATGATGAAGGACAATGATTGACCTAGATTGAAGATCAAGGGTGGAGGATTGATCCTCCTCCTTATAAATGAGGAAGATTGAGTATATAATAAACCCACTTATGAATGTTTGGAATGTGGAGGAGACTCAATTTAAGGAAGTTTGGAATGTGTAAGAGCATTTCATAACTCATGATTCCATGGGGTGTTTTTTCTAGACCTTGATTGCACACTTCCCCCTTTGCATTAAATTTTCCTTGGAAAATTGACTTTGACTTTGGATTGTATGAGTTTCAAATTCACAAGTGGATTTTTTGATGACATCACATGTTTGACATAGAAAATGTGATTATTTGATTTATTGAAAAATATTAAGTTTGAAGGGATTATATTTTCAATTAATTAACATGATTAATTAGTGTTATTAATCCATATTTCATATTGGTGGGATGGATGAAATTCAATTGTAAATTTAATTCAATAAATAAATTAATTATGGGTGATATTTATTGATGAAGGGTATGTCAAGGATGTAAAATATGAAATGAACAATACAATACGACTTGATAATGTGATTAAAGATGTGTGATCATCATTTGGGATGAAATGATAATCAAATTAGTGATTATAATACATTAATATTTGGTTGATCGATGATGTGAATAGTTAAAATTGATATGAAGTTTTTGATTTTAGGTGTCTACATTTTTACCCTATTTAAAAGGGCATTTGTGAGACATTGGTGAAGCAATGGATGTTTAAAGAATGAAAAAGGCTAAAAATTGAGCATATAAGGATGCCCAAAGTAATGCAAAGAAGATTAAAATTCATTAGGAGTAATGATTTTAAGAATAAACATGAAGAACATGATCACAATGATGACCCAAATGAATATTACGAGGACGAGATAAAAAATGTGTACATGAAACAAATATTAGAAGTTATAAAATCAATAGATAATCAAAACCAAATGCACAAATTCAATTTATAACTAACCAATGAAACATATAACCTCATATTGAGATAAAAGGAATGAAAGTGAATCAAAAACTTGATATACCTTCATTTACCCTCTGGTAGATATGATTTTCTTTGGATGTGATGAGTATAATTTTATAAATCCTTTTGTGAAACATGTGGAGAATTCAACATCTCCTCTTGAAAAATGGATGTTCTTGATTGAATGATGTTAATTTATTTAATCTCTTTATATATAAATTGGAAATACTTCATTACATTAAAAATGTGTTTAAAATGGAGATGAAGCCCTATATTTATATATTTTCATAATGAAGGACAAAAATTGATCTAGACTGAAGATCAAGGGTGGTGAATTGATCCTCATACACATAAATAAGGAATATTAAGCATGTAATAAATCTAATTATAAAATTTTGGAGTGTGGAAGATGTAGACATCCAATTCCTAACACCATTGTGTTGAAATTTTCAATCTTACTCGAAATTTGTAAAAACACATAATTTGAGCCAAAATCACTTAAACACACTAAATGGTTCAAGATTGACGTATTCAAGTTCTAATTTAGGATAATTTATCCCTAAATGGGGAAATTCATTTTATGTGATTATTAACTTTTCTCAAATCATTTTGAGTCAAAATGATGAAAATGTATTTTGGTGCTTTGGATCACTCTTTTCTTCCAATTTGAAAACACATGACACGTGCTTGTGTTATTTTGTGTTGACAACATCCTAAATGGGATATAGGTTTATACACAACTAACATCACTTTTTATTTCCACTTAAATCAAATTATGACCTAGTAATATGACATTCTGACTAGTTTTATTAATGATGTGCAACCAATTTCCAAAGAATTACTTAAAATTTAATTAATCTCACTTAGAAAAATTAATTCAAATCAAGAGCTTAAGTGGAAAATCCATGGAAGTTATTGAATATATTTTAATTATAAATTTATTCTTAGTATTTACATAATAAAATGTCATCATTTGTGGGGTGGCATCTATAAGACATAAATACAACAAATATCAAATTTAAGGACTCCCATGCCTCTTTAATGCCCCTTCCAAATATTTATGAGGGAATTTATGGATTAATTATCCAATATTAAATTAATTTATGTCCACACATGTTGATATCAATATGAATGGTCATGAATGATCCTAATCAAATTCAAAAATCTATAAATAAGAGGGCCAATAACACAATTTTTAAGCTTCATTTGTGTAAATGTATTATGTAAAATTCTCTCCAAAAGCAATTTGTGAGTGGTGTTTATCATGATTAATTTATAATATGGTAACTTTAAGATAGGCACAACATTGATTTTTATATCATGAGCCTAGTTTCATTGGTTCACAAGAAATGATGTAGGATCTTTGCCTTATATCATTGATAAAGACTTGAGAATGAAATCAAGGGGAAAATCATGTTTTGAGCTACATTTGGGTGATGGGATGATCTTAGAAAGGTATTATGTATGCTTTTGTTCATTTATTATTAATTTTCATTAACCAAACCCCATTGAAAGATTTGGATTAGATTAATATGTTCTTATGCATTTTTCTTGAGTTTTCATGAATAATGCTTGATATAACCATATTTTTAATCCATCTCCACATCTTGGCACACCTAGTGGGACTAGATAACCCTTTCAAGCAAGGAAAACACTTCAACATTTTTATAAAATCTAAAAAGTCATTAAAAATCCTTAAAAATCAAATTTTGATCTTTATTTTCTCATGTTTTTGGATTTTTTATTAGTACACAGGTCACACAATGACCAATGTCAGTTTTGTGTAACCAGCATCAGTTATGGCTAACTGACATCAGTTTTAGTATAGGGAAAAACATGGATAAAATCACATTTTAGAGCTTTATTCAAAATTGTATGGTGTCATTTTCAATTTTTAATCACTATCTAAACATTATATTCCATGATCTAGAGCTTTGAATGAGATTTTATTCTAACTTCAGATAACAAGTGTTTTTTCTAAAAAATCATTTTTTCCTAAGGGTTCACAAGTGACTGGTATCAGTTCTCATCAATCGATATTGGTTCATTTATGATTGGTATCAGTTTTGATGTAACCAACATCGATCACTATTGACCAACGCCAGTCTCTGTGTTTTAAAAATAGAGAACCCAAGAGCAAATTTCCAAAACTTGCTTGTTTCATCAACAATTATAGTTTAAACTAGGGGGAAACTCTCTAACCTTTGCAGGACTTGTGTGGAAAAGTGATAAATTTAAGCATAGTTAAGTCTTGAACCTTCCCTTTGGTGTTTAAAAGGAACCTAGGTGTTTTTAAGTTGAGTTATTTTGTGAAGTTTTTCAATGTTTTTTCAAACTAAAGCCAAGGGGCTAAGAGCTTCATCAAACACTTTATTTTGGGGCTTAAAATTAACACTCACTTAAATTGTAAAGTTTTCAAAAGTGTTTTGTTTTATTCAAAAGCATTTATTACTTGTTTGGTTTTTGTGGAAAGTGAAGAGTGCATGTATACTCCCCTCATCCCCTTTAGAGAACTTAGGTTACCAAAAGTGCCTTTTCATTGTGATTGTGCCTTTATCTAAGGCATGAGAAGAAATTTATCTAGGCTCTCCCCAAAACATATATGGTTTGGATGATTTAAAAATAACCTCTAAATTCTTTTCACTTAGTTTTATTTTATGTAACTTGGCTTGTAATGGGGAGTTCATAGCTTTTTCATGAGTTATTTAGGGAAGCTTTGACCCAGGGTTTCATCTCCTAGCATTGTTTTAACTCTGCTCCAATAGAGGGTATATAAATTAGGGTACACGTACTATGAAATCTAGGCAGTTGAGTGGATAACCTTTCCTGTCATAAATAAAATCTAAGTTAGGTCTAGTTAAATAGGGGATTCCACTAAATATTACATGAAGGGAATCATTATGAAAAAGAATAAACCCTTGCATAATAATTTAATCAGTATGAATTAAATTGATGTGAGGCATCTCTAGTATTAACCATGCTTGGGACCATCTAGATGGTCAAAAATTTAATTTTTAGAATAACCCCACTTGTTGTAGACATATTTTTGATGTTGGGTGAGTAGCCTTAAGGTCCATGTCACTGTACAAACTCTTGGGAGAAGGGGGTGTAAAAACCCTACTACTTCATGTGCTTTTATTTTTTTTTATTAACACTTAAAATCATCCTAAGAGCATATATATATATGGATTTCAATAATACAAATTAACCTTATCATTTTAGGGCTTAGGATGATTTACTTAGTTGTATTTGTCTTTTCCTTTACTTGCTTGGTCTTGATTTGAGTCTAAAACTTATTTGTAAACAAAAATGTCATAACCAAATAAATTTTTATCCACCTTTTCTTGAAAAGGAGGCATTACATTAGTAAAATCCAAATCATCCTTTGCCTTGCTCAAAACCTCATCTTAAACATTTTGTTTGTCTTATCTAAGTAGCATTGTTATGCTTCCCATTTGATTCTAAACCATTTTACAAAGATCTTTAAGGTCCTTCATTTTTAATTCAAATTTGGAATCTCACCCTTCTAAGTTATATGTCAACATTTTAATTGGTTTACCATTTTCACTTGGTTTGAGTTAACTTAGGTGTGATTTACCATTTGGGTTGAAGGTCATTTATAAACTCATCATAATCTGATCATTGTGAACTTAGGTTATCTTGAATGTCACTTACAATATAATCTCTAGAACACATTTTATTCCACATCCTATCACCATGTGGCATTTTTATGTTGCCCATTTTGTCTTAGTTTTATACTTAGGAATTATTTCATGTTTTCACATCTTGAGTTTCTTGGTTCACATTGTCACCTTTCTAATCCAAAGGGATTTTTTTTAGTTTTATAGTAGCAACTTGTCAAAGTTGAACTATATTTTATGGTATTGATGTATCTCTAAATCTGCATTTTTTTTATTAGTTTACACTTAGGTTTTTTAGTTGTCATACCCTCTTCAAATTTATATGATTTCAGCCCTACCCAAGGTTGAGTAAATTCATGAACATTTATTCTAATTGTGTGGTATTATGCCACCTTTTTGTTATAGTCTCTTTGTTACCTTGTCACTTGTTTGGAGGGAAACCAAAACACACCTTGTTAACATTTGAAAAGCATTTTTCAAATCTTAAAAAATGTAGAAAAAAACTTTTATACATGACACAAAGGTATGCTCATAATGGGGTCTCTTACAGCCCTAGATATAAGGAAGAGCACTTTTTATGGTCAAGATAATTCTATGGTATTTGAGGACATTCCCATAACTATAGGATCTGAAGAAGAATACTTTGAATATCAACCCCAAGAGGAAAAATATTAAACACTCCTAATGTTGATTGAATTAGGGTAAAATTACCATCAAACTTTCCTATGGAATAATTACATACCTTGCTTAGGGTAGACAAACAACAACAAGAACAATTCCTTGCTAATATTATAAAAAAAAATATTTCTTCTTCTAGCAAAGAAAAGGAAATGCTTATAGATTCAAAGCATAATGATAAAGATCTTGTCACTAAGATAAAAAATATAAGTCAATGATATGTAGACCAACTTATCATAAAATTGAACATATCTTTAGTTTCTACTTAAATACACAATGAGACTTCCAAAGAACAAGGGAATGTTGTTAAACCAATGCAAAACATTGAGAACACACTTACGATGGATCAAGATATCTTAATTAAACAACTTAAAACCCAAGAGATTCTACAACATGCCTTGTTAGGCATAGAGTATACATATTTCAATCATCAAGAACCTCCTGTTCCTTTACAAAACTAAGGACCAAAACATTCAGTGCATATTAAATAAATTGTCCAAAATAATTTGGTTGGTTCATCTCAACCAACATGTATTTTGGTGAATAGACCATGAACTCCCCAAAATCAATAAAACATTTACAATTCAAGGTGGCTGACTTTGGGGAATGTTAATCAACTCAAAAATTGATGGCTCACTTAATCGACTCAAGGAGTGAACCAAAATAAAGTCATATATCACAGTGTACATATCCATAATAAATCTAGTCAATATGGGAACATACCACCCTAAAAAAATTATATTCCACTCATGAATGCACCAAGCATGCAAGAGTGGAATTCAATGAAAGAAATTATGTCATGATTGGATACAGGAAACAGAATCAAGAAGTATAACTTTGATGAGATATGTCCATATCCATTTGATTTGATCATTCTCTAAGTCCCCTTTCTGCTTCATTTTTAGGCACTCAAATTTGACAAATACAAAGGAAAGGGTGACCCTCGTGAACACATTCAAGCATTTTTTGTATTATGCTAGAAGGTAGCTTATAGTAGTATTTTCTTGCTTCATTTATTTCCATGAAGTTTAGTAGTACAAGCTTTAGACTCAATTATTAAGTTACCCAAGAGATCAATTGTAGATTAGAATGATCTATTTAAAAATTTCATCAACCACTTCTCATACAACAGTGAACATTAATTCACCATTGTTGACTTGTGACAAGTCAAATAATGTGATGGAGAAAGCTTCACAATATATCCACAAGGGTGGAGAGAATTATTTGGTTGCTTTCAACATAATTTTCTAGACAAATAGTTGGCAAACATATTTTCAAAAAATTTACACTTTGAGGTGTTTCATAATCTATATCTTGGTTATGAAAACACATTTGAAGAAATTATAGACAAGGGTGTGTAGATTGAGAAGGCACTTATCATCAAAGGCCTTGTCAAGATTTATTATTAGGGTCAAATGTCAAATTAGCCCCAATATCCTAGTAAAAAATTTTCAATAAATAAACCTAAGGGTTTTAATAAGAATGAAAACATGGTTGTAAATGGAGTAAATGAAGCAAGACATGTACAAATAGTTCAAGTTCTACCAACTCCAAATGTGTAATTAGCTCCACCTAATCCACCAAACACTTTTTAAAGACAACTACCAAGAAGGGTATTCAATAATAGTTTTAGAGTCTTCAAAATATTAGGAGAGCCTATTGAGATAGTGTTCCAAAATCTTTTAGTAGCTAATTTAATTGTATGGCCTATACCAAGGCCATTTCCTACAAATCAGCCCAAACTAGATTGGTATCCAGTAAACAAATTTTGTAAATTCCATTTGTGTTATTAGTCATGGTGCTTATCATTGTGTCCAATTACAATACCTTATTGAATATTTGATTGAGAGTGGTGAAGTTGAGATAAAAATTTCTCTACAAGACACTAATTAGGATATGGGAATCTACAAAGATCCATTTCCTCAACATAATCAACAACCACCAATGAAGAATTAGAACCAAGGATAAAATCAACAGTAGAATCAGACTCAAGGTCAAAATTGTAATCAAAATGATCATAATTAGGATCATAATACCCATGCTAACAACTTAGGTTATAAAAATATGCCTTATGACTATAAAAACACTATGGGATGCATTTATTCCACCCACATTGCCATTATCATTGTTAAATCCCATGAAAAATCATGTAATCCTTGTAGTATTGGACCCAGTGTTATATTTTCAACACCCTCTCCTTCAAGTAACACCACATTGAGTTCACATAATTATGTTGCACCTATATTTGCATGGGGTATTCTTTGTGGACACCATCCTTCCTCTAATTATAATGGATCCTTGCTAAATCAAAATTTCTCAAATGTGATTAGACACCTGAGTCACTCTCCAAGGCCCTTTGCCTTCGTCTCTAATCATAATGGCTCTTTTCCACCTCTAGATTGTGCAATCACACCTAGATGCTTGTGAGTTACTCTTCAGGGCCCTTTGCCCTCTTCTTCCACTAAACCTAATGTGAACATTGTTCCTTCAAATCCAAAGGTGAACATTATGCTAACCAAGGTTAAATCATCTCATCCCACTATTGAAAATATTTATAGTTTATCAGACCAACTAAGTTAAACCCCTGGACAAATTTATATTTTGGATCTCTTGCATACGTCTAAAGTCCATAGAACTATTTTAAAGGACTTTTTACAACAATCCACTATTCCTAACAATATTAATCCTAAACTATTCCAAATACTTTTTAGACATTTGTATTCATTTCAACAGCTCATGTTTGATCAAAAATACATGTCCACTCTTGGTCTGAGCCATGATAGCCCCTTGTATATTAAGGTCATAATTGTAAATCATAAGATCAAGTGGGTTCTTATAGATAATGGTCTAGGGATAAATATAGTGTCCCTGAAACTAGTATAGAGATTGGGATACATTTCAAGAACATTCAATGAGATATGATCACCATAAAGGCTTGCAACACCAAGAGGGAGTCTTCTAGTATAATCTATTTATCGATCATTGTTGGGTTTATGTCCGATTACACATTGTTACATATCATGGATATTAAATTGAATTATAACATACTTATTGTTTATCATTATATCCATGAAGTATAGACCATTCCATCCATCTTACATCTATAGACACCTAAAACTAGCCACCAGTGGCCTTTGATTGGACTTCAGACTGACTCCTACCAACCTTTGTAAATTAAGCTTAAGAATCACTAAATGTCCCAAATTTGGTTGTGTATCATTCATTAAATATTATAATCATGTTGATATATTCCTAATTAGGGTATTCTACCATAAGCAAAAAAAACCTTGCATGTATTCATCACTAATCATCCTATGGCATCACAACATACAATTTAGCCTATAGATCTATTAAGTGGGACACATAGACATACAATCAAATCTTAAAAATGATAAAATACTAATTAGAATTAATTATTATGATAAAACAAATTAAAATCCTATTTATATTATCCATTTTAAATTAATGAATTACTAAGAAGGAAATTTAAAAATATGAAATATCCTAGCTTTTCATGATTAGCTTTTATGAGTTGTCAAGCCTTTGAAAATATCTCACCCAAACTTATTTAATGAAAATCATTATTTATTGACATATTTTAACTATAATGGAGTTAATTAACTTAATTAAGTTAGGTTTGAACTCATTCCTTTTTTAAACTACACTTTAACTCATCTTGAGTTGGGGTTAGTACCCAAGCCTATAAATACAAGCCATTACATATTGGAAAGAGAGCTTGCAAATTGTAGAGTTCTAATGCAAGTTTTATAAAAAAATTCATAGAAATAGTATTATAATTCCAAAATATTGAGCCAAGCCATCAATAAATCATAAGCCACAAGCCAAAATGGTGCCAAGGAGAGAAGGAGCAAATAAAACTCCATTTCCAAAGACTCTTTGAGCATAAATCGATCAAACCACAAACAAATCATTTGGATTTCTCAAGGAAGGTAAGGATTGTTGTTATTTATGTTTTAGTTGGGTTTTTAATTGTATTTTGTCTATTATGCTCCCCCTAATATCTAGTCTTAGAGATGTTAGCATGCTAGTGTGTTAATTTCATTATTTTATGAACTAACACTTGATTTAACCTCCTCTATATTGGCAAATTCCTTCATCATAAATGGCATGCCCAGTGGGATATAAAGCACCCCATGTACCAAGGAGAGAAAACTGTAACTCAAATTTTCAAATTAATGCTTGGATATCTTAAAAATTAGAGTTTTATATTTTATTATATATATATATATATATATATATATATATATATATATATATATATTAACACTCTATTTTCTAGTTAATCAATGTTGATCCTTTCAATAATCGATGTCGATTCTCCAAAATCAACATCGATACCTATGTGTAGAAATAGGGCATCATGGGAACATGTTTTATGAATTTATCTTGAGCTTTCTAGAGTTTTTTTGTTTCTAAGGTCCTAGATATCATTTTACTGACTGTCTCATTATAGGATCTAGTATTAATTATTGGATTTGTACTCATTTTGCTAACCATTTTTTTATGAATAAAAATGTGTTATATTTTATTTGTTTTTATAGAAAAGAAAGAATCAATGTTAATTCCTATCAAATGATGTTGATTCATATATATTGATGTCAATCCCTGCATGAATCGATGTTGATCTTTATGTAAAAATTATAGATAAACCCGAGAGATATAGTCCCAATTCTTATTTGCTCAATCATAAATGTGCTTCAAATTAGAAAGAAACCATTTAATTTTTTTAGGGACAAGGTAGGATTAAAACATAAATTTTTAAGTTTAAACTTTTGAACACTTCATTTGGGTGCCTAAAAATAATGGTTAAGTATTAAACATTTGATTTTAGGGCTTAAAATGCAACCTAGATGATTTATGTTAAGTTGTTTTGTGAATTTTTTTACAAGTTTTGTAATTAAGCTAAAGGGCCAAAAGAAATTTTATCAAACATTTCATTTGGTGCAAAAAATAAACATTCACTTAGATTGCAAATTCTTGAAAGTGTTTAGTAGTTATTTATTTGTTTATGCAAAACAAAGAGTGTGTGTATGCTCTCCCCCTATCCCCTATATAGAACTTAGGTGATTAGAAGTGCCTTTTAATTATGTTTGTGCCTAGTCTAAGAAATGGAAATAATGATGTCTAGGCTCTCCCCAAAACATGTATGGTTTGGGTGATCTAAAAACAAACTCTAAAGTCTTTTCACTTAGTTTTGTTTCATGTAATTTGGCTTGTGAATGGGAATTCATATCTTATTCATGAGTTATTTAGGGAATATTTGACTAAGGGTTTCATCTCCTGGCATTATTTCAACCTCACTCCATGGTAGGGTATAAAATTTAGGGTATGCATTCTATGAGATCCAGGGGGTTGAACAGCTAACCTCTCCTTTCATTATGAAAAACCTGAGTCAAGTCTAGTTAACCAGGGGATTCCACTAATTAATACACATATGGAATCATTATGTAAATAATTAGAACCTTGCATAGTAAGTTAATTCATATGAACTCAATTGATGTGATGCATCTCTAGTGTTGACCATACTTAGGACCATCTAGATGGTCAAAATTTTAATTTTTTAGACAATCCCCACTTATCCTAGACATATTATTGATGCAGGGAAAGTAGCCCAAAGTTCCATTTCATCATATAATACCTTAAAATAAGGGGGGTGTAAAAAATCTACTACTTCATGCACTTTTATTTTTGGATTAACACTTAAAATATTTCCAAGAGTATGTATATAGATGGATTTCAATAATATGATGCAACCTTGTCAATTATAGGATCTAAAACATTATACTTAATTGAATTTGGTCTTTTTCATTTTACTTTCTTGGTCTTTGAGTCTAAAAATCCTAATTTTATCTTCCCACATCAACAATGAGTCTTGTGTCCACATTACTCCATTATTTTAGGAGGTGTTATGCCATCTATTTGACACCTTGTTTTTATCTTAATATTTTATCAAAAACATTGTGTGTGCCACTTAATTGAAATGGGTAATGTTACTCTGCCCAAATCAATTCAAAGTTTGTGCCTTGGAGTCTTGAAAACAACCATTATTTTCATCTTTAGAGAGTAATAATGTCATTACACTAGTAAAAATAATTTCATAGAGTCATCTTGTCTTGTGTCTATGTTTTTAATTTAAAAACCAAACCACGTATGCCTTTGTGATTTTTTGTCTACTGCTATTGTGTCATTTAAATTTGCCTATCTTGTTGATTCAATCAAAAGAGCCTAGTTTTCCTAAGTTGAGTTTTTAATTAACTTTGACAAGTTCATATCCATACATTGATTGATTTCTATTTATGCCTTATCTAATTTGGGATTAGACATAGATCTTTCTCTTTTGGGTTGCATAACTTAAGTTAATTCTTTAACTAAATTTGAAAAATATTTTTTTGTACCTTTATTTGGGATAAAATAGTCTATATTGCCAAATGAATTGTGTTTCATGTCTCATATCGATTTGATCAAGTTCATGTCTAAATTCAAGTTCCTAGTTTATGCTAAAGTGTTTCAATATTGTTAGATTAAGTACCCCTTTGTTTTAAGTCTAACTTTTGACACTATGTTTGGCCAAGAGTCCTAGCACATGCCTTTATTTTTGCTTAGCTTTTGATGCTACATTTGGCCAAAAGACCTAGTAACCTTTATTTTCCTAGATTAGACCTATTTGGAACACTTTAGACCTATAGATTGGAATTTTATTTTAAGTTCATCCACTTGACCCTTTTGTGTGAGATATTTAGCATTAGACATTTGACATTAGATTATTTTTATACCAAGTTTGAGCACATACTTTTTTGGAGATACAACTCCATCCCTTTAACCAAGTTAGATCAAGTTTTAACCTTTTATCTTTTTAGACATTGTTTTATAGAGTTTGTATAACTCTAACCCTTATGTCATGAAAAATTCACTATTGATTAAAGCATGTCTCACTATACACATAATGGTGTCATGTATAATCTAGGCTATAGAAATGTGGTTGCACAAGAAAACTTTATTCAAAACCCCTATGGAGATGATGTTGTTTATGAGACAAATCCTTATCCACATTAAAACACTCAATCAAGGGAACAAAGTCAAGATATTTTGTCTCTTATTAGGTCAACATGCCTCCATACTCAAATCAAGACTAGGAATAAATAGAACAATACTTAACTAGCATACCTTCGATTGTAGAATAAGTCCAACAACAATTATACTCTGTTACCATGCCATAAGCCTATGACCCCTTTTTTTTTTTAATCATCACTTGATTTCAAATAAGGCCAAAGTCTTAATTAGATCTATGGAAGTAGGGGCTAAGTTTCTTGTAGACTTCTCCTATGAAAATTTTCCAATTTTATCAAGAGGGCCTTATAATATTTTTTATAATCAAAACATTGAAAAAGACTCTTCTATAAATACTCATGCTATAGTGTTGATGCCATATCAGGACCCTCATATGATTATCACGATGAAGGGCCTCATAGAGGACCACTTCATACAGATGCAAATAACATACCCAATGTATATAAACTTAGCATGTATATGTAAATAGAAATGCATCATGTCTATAAATCAGTCTTGGCTCAGAGAAGATAGAGCATACTATTGATGGTTAAAATTGCAATTGTTTCTAACACCAACAATGGGAAGTTTCAAGATGTGGGACTTGTGACTTGAAACAATCGTCAGATTTTTAAGAAGCTGGTCTCTTCTTTATATTAAGCGTATACTGGGAAAAGGGATAGGAATTTTAACAGAAACACAAATGTGAAGAAAGAAAATCTAACTATGGCAATGCGCCTAAATGTAATTTGACCCTTAATCTAAGCACAATGAAGCTATATGTAAGATTCAATTACATTTAAGATAAAACAAGGCATGATCAATGTAAAAGATGAAAATAATAGAAATAGAGGCTCACAACTTAGACTGCTTTTACAGTGACATAGAAAATATCAACAAAGGCACATGATTCAATCTTCTTATTAATTCTCCAGTCACATAAGAGGCACATAAACATGCACAGTTACATAAACTTTCCAACTTAATAAAATAGAACAAAGGCAAATGATATTCTTAATCACAACTCTAGAAAGTCTAAAACTCTTGACAACATGGCTTAGACTAATTTTGCAATGACATAGAAAATATAAACAAATGCACATGATTCAATCTTATTATTAATTCTCCAACCATATAAGAGGCACAAAAACATGCACAATTACATAAACTTTCCAACTTAAGAAAATAGAACAAAGGCAAATGATATTCCTAATCATAGCTCTAGAAAGTCTAAACTCTTGACAATAATTCTGTCAAAAAATTCTCTCTAAGTATCTGATGATGATTTTTTGGTGATCTCTACACCCTTATTTATAGCCTTGGATTCACTTCGAATTGTCTATGTGTTCCCAATCTAACGGCCCAACTGAAATCTAACTAAACTGGAAGTGTCTAAGAAAAAATATTTCTTAGATTCTAAAACACTCTATCTTCCAGTAGTTCATTAGCTAAAACAAATCACAGGACGCTCCCTTCTATTCAACAGAAGAGGAAATTTAGCTGATTCCCCATTTCCTCTTGAAAACCTTCTCTTTATTTAGGATACACTGGAGAATGATACTTGGCATGTTCCACAAGCCTTATTGAAGACACGTGGCACTTTTCGCATAACTTATACTTCTTTTGTGTCTTTGCTTAGGAGTATTCTACCTTTGACACCTATCGTAATCTGCTTCTTTGAAACTTTAACAACTTAATGAAAAATAAGACCCATAGCATTTCTAACTTGAGCAACTTAAAAAAAGGTATAGGGATAGGTGGTAATTTCCGCTTGCCTCAACAAAGGATACGTGGCAATTTTTGCTTTACTTAACTAGGGATATGTGGCAATCTCCACTACTTTTAGCCACCTTTTGAGAAACCTGTGGAAGGTGACACGTGCTAGTATCTACATCACTCTATATATATTATAGAAACAATCAGGCCTCATTTCATATTTACATAGAGAGTGATACTTGGTAGCTTCCACTGCTCTAGAAACAAAACCTGAGACCCACCATAGTCTTTACTATATTAGTGAAACAAAATGAAGAAAATTTGGAGGTTGACACATGGTGGCATCTTCTCTCTTAAGCTAGGATACATGGCATCTTCTGTCACTTTTAGAAAATCAAATTGAAACCTTTCATGATTGCCACTTGGTACCCTCTGCCTGATCCTAACTCTTATCTTATTGAACCCTTCTGCTCAAAAGAGATTTGAAATGTGGATGCCAATATGAAACATGGATACTGGCACTTATTGCATTTCACTGGGTTACTATGAGATACATGGCAATCTCCACTTTACTTATAAAAATTGTAAAAGGTGCCTCGATTGATGACACTTGGCAGCTTCCACCTAACTTCAACACTTAGAGAAAAATGAATCAAAAGGAAATTAGAGCTCATGCTCTATTTCAAAACTTCATCATCTCAAACCAAAATATGCAAGGACAAAATTTTGTAGTGTGAAACTAAAAATCAGAATGAAACATGGAGTATTTTTTACTCTACAGTTATTGGCAACCCCAAACACTTTTGAGCCTACTAAAAAAGAAACCACAACTCTTGCTAGATCAAAAATTGTCAAAATTATAGCTTCAACAATGCTATTTGATAGGTAGACCATTCATTGTCAGATAACCCCTACTTATTCTACAATTCATTAAAGGCTAAATCAAGATTAATAATATCCTTGTGTGAAAAATTATACAAAATCTGAACCGTAGCCTTCAATTTGAATTCAAGTTGGGAAACAGGAATCAAAATAGCTTCTACTTCAGGGACTGATGAATCATCCCTTAAATCCTAAAAAACTATTTGATCATTCTATTTGGCCAACAACAAAGGTTCAATTTCATTGACCATTAACACCATATTGTCATCAGGAAACAGAGAAGGAAGACCTAATTGCACTAGATCTTCAGTGTGCTATTTCATTTCACTGATTCCTTCTTTCATGACATCTAGAAGCTCTCTACAACTGATGGCTGTAGAATTACAACTAAAAACCTCATTCACTCGCTTAGCAGTGACCATTCTATTCTCAATTCCTACTATTGACAATCTTCCATCTGTTGCATCATAAAGCTTTAGTAACAACATTTCAGAGTCCAAAACTCTTCCAAAAACTGTAGCTAGAGTTTTTGCAACTAAATTCTCCACCTTTTCACACAATTTCTATGCATTTAGTAGGAAGGTGAGAAAAGGCCTGAGCTGAATAATCTCTAAATAAATTCTCTTCCACATGGATTCATATAGATCCTTCACTAGACTTAACACTTTGACATTCTTTGGCCTGTTAGCCAGCTCCAGTGTCAATTATTCTACTCTTTGTTGCTCTACTTGAAATTGGGCTTGTATAGCCACAGTATTATTCTATTTGGCCAGTAACTTTTGTTGCAATTGAGTAACTTACAATAGGTGTTCCTCACATTTTTCTTGCAATGCTACATTTTCACGCCTTAGGGTCATTACTGCATCCTTTACCTATGTTAACCCTACTTTTAAGTAATCATTTTGGGCCTGGACTACCTAGTGAGTCTAAAGAGAAATAGTATCTTGCAATTGTTTATTCAAATTCTCTATTTCATTATCTTTTCTACTAATTTCTATGGTTAAACTATTATAGTTTTCCATTTCCTTGGCTAAATCAACCTCCATCTTCTGTAGCCTCCTTGATGTCTTTAAGTAGTCTTCAACAACTATAGAAGTAGATTTGATTAGCATCTCAATTTTGTCTTATGGCCTGAATAGGGACATGTCTATGGCCACTGCATTCATTCTGTAGTCCTCCAACTACATCTACTCACTTGTCTTGATTACATTTAGTGACAAATGAGTCACTATCAATTATTGTTAAATGGGGTCAAATTGTGACCATAGATGGGGTGTAGCCAAGGCTTTATTTTCCTTGATCTTCATTTTCTCTCTTCGGGCTTCCCTTACCTTCCTAGCAGCATCTACTTGGGTCTGGAAGGTAGAAGGAGAGGCAATGTGCCCACTTACAAAAGGATGTCCCTATGGCAAACCATATTGAATAGCCAGTTGTTGTCTATGGGCAATCTGAGGGGAAAGTTTCTTGGGAATAGGGAAAATTGAGGTAACATTAAATCTTGAGTAGGGATAAATGGGGCAAAGTGAGAAATTGGAACGATAGAGGTGGTAGGGGATGTTATTTGTCTAGATGAAATCATCATGCCACCAAGAGAAGAAATAGATTGAGAAGGAGAAGAAGGAATAATAATTACCTGAGGAGTAATTATAGTTCTCTATAATTGGCATTGTGGGGGGTCTGCCTCCTCTTCTAAATCAAATTGAAATTACACCCTCTTTTGCTTCTTGGGTGTCTCTTCTTCTGGCTATGTTTCTTTTACCTCCACATCTACTATGCTATCAGTGATGCTTGTGGAGAGCTAGGAATTTCAATAACTGATGTTGATGGGGAAATTTTTGGTGGTGAAGGCACCACACTCTTTTGCTTTTCCATGACACTGAGAGATTGGGGCCAAACTAATACAATTACTGTAACTACAGTTTTCCCTAAGGCCTTTGACTCTTGGCTTGATCCTGCTCTAACTTTTATCTCAACACTCTATGTCAAAAAATTACTTGTCTCTAGGTTAGATACATGGGAGAGATGGCACTCATCCTAGAGTTCCTCTCATCGCTCATCTAAGTCCAATTTCCTGAAAGAATGGGTTGTCTAACAAATTTATTATCTATATTTCCAATAGGTTTCTATTTTCTCAACATCCCAATCATTATTCTTTAGCATCCTTCTTAAGACAGAAGTCATTCTGACTTTAGGATCATAATCCTTCTGCTTAACATAGAAAGTTTCCCATGGTCTATTTTGTGGAAGGGGTAAATCTATTAATTTAACATAAAATCTAGGGGTATCTTCCCTAATATTTTTCTTGTTTTCCCTAAAGGGGTAGCCCTCATGTGTAATTCTAGTTGAAACCTTATTAGTCCTTATCCAAGAAGCTATGAAACTATTTGGGTCATATACCCATTTGTCTTCAACTAGAAGGAAACCTAGGAAGGGTAGCTTTCTAAGCAGTACAATCTCAACATCTCTGGCTTCTAATACCATGCTATTTATCATCCATGGGAGGTCATACATTATCCTCTTCCTCTTCCCAGAGCCATATTCATTATCTATGGTAGATACCTACCTGGTGACCTCTAAGAATGTCATGTCCCCTTTTCAGTTGACATTTTTAGAGTTGGTGGTTAGCCTATTATGTGACCCTCGTAGGCTGATAGGATGGATAGAAGGTCTTGATGGAGCTTGGCTTGGCTTGGCTTAGACTTGTAGAATTGTTCCAGTTGGCTTTCGTTAAGGCTCTTTCAGACATGTATTGAGGGAGATTAATATTTGATTGATTTAATTAAATATTAATTATTTAGCCTATTTTTAATTATGAAACCCTAATTCTTAATTATGAAAACCCTAATTAGGGCAAGTACACCTTTTTGGAGGATATAAGGGTTTCTCATTGGGAGGAGAGTCATAATTAATGATTATTAATTTTGATATTAAAGAATTTTGCTAAGTTTTTATGAGAAGGAGCCAAGGGTTTCCAGTATTCCAGATGCATTGGAGAACATCCACTCTTCAGTGTGTGCAATTTAGAAGCTATGAGATATCAGCTGATCTATTGCCAATTTGAGAGATAACTTCATACAAAAGTTATCACAAAGGTTTACAGGGATTTCTTTCATTAGGTTTTGATTCAGTAATTATCCAAATTAAATCTTCAGTATTAGCATAATATTCCTTCAGATTAGGTGTTTAGCATTCAGGCCGCACTAGATTCTATTTGCTCCTGTACGGAATCTATACAGATCCATGCAAATCTATACCATTCTATAGTAGGCCAGATAGCACCACAGGGGACCTAGAGACTGACATTGGTAGCCTAGTGACTGACATCAGCTGACTTAATAATGATGTCGATAGAGTAGCTGATCGATAGTAACCGATGCCGATAGTATATTGACTGATGATGGTAAAATAACTGACATCGATGACTATGTTTTTAACACAATAACCCGAGCCACATAGATCCAAGGTTTATTTCTAGTTTTCTAGAATAATCAGGTTTTTAAGATAGTATTTTAATATTCTTTTATATGCATGATAGAGGACTTCCATTGTAATCATCTGGATGAATAATAAGATCATTAATTTGCCAGTTAAGAGATTATACTGTGGTTTATTTATTTATTGGAATTTATCTTGAAAAATTGCATCTTTATTCATGTAAAAGCATAAAAAAAAGTAAAATATAGAAAAGCAATTCAAAATATCCAGTTTCAGGATTCAAGGGAAACAGGGGATATTACAGTGGTATCAGAGCTAAATTCCTACCATCTTGAGGGTTTAGTAATCTCATGCAGCCATAAGAGTTAGGACCACATAGGTACAACATGCACAGTAGGGCCTTGCTTAAAGGTACCCAAGTGTTAGAATAGCAGCCAATCACCATGAGTGATAGGTGTGAGGGTAAGCCACCCAGGGGCCACCAATATAATGATGATCAGGATACCAGAAAATTCTTCCATGAGATGACACAGGCACTACAGGTGCTTACTACTATGGTAGGAAGGATGAACCCACTTGTTAGATAGAATGGGGAGTAAGGAGATAATAGGAGTGCTACTATTAATCAAAGACCATAGCTGGCCCACTCCAAAATAGCTGATAGACCTACACGTCCTATGTTTGTTCAAGACGAACTAGAGGCTCCAGCAGAGGAGGAGGCAGGAGATTCCTTATTTGCAAATGTTCTCATGGCTGCAAATAATGAGTGGGACTTATTAGCTCCTCAGGTTTGGGAGAGGATGTCCTTTCATCATTTTGTTAATAAGAGGAGAGAGCACTACAGATTGGTTAGACAGAATAGGAGGCCTAGAGGTCAACTCAGTGAGCTGAAGAAGGCTACTGGCAAGCTTTCTTTGACTACTTTTGATGGCAGTGACAAGATGACAACACAAGATTGGGTTCATAAGCTTGACACATTCTTGGCATTAAGGCCAATGACAGAGATAGAGGCCATCAAATATGCCACTTTTCACTTGGATGGAGTAGCACATGATTGGTGGTACTATGATATGGTAACACTTCAGCATAACCAGGTGACAGAGTACCAGGACTTCATGGATAGGTTGGTTGAGCAGTTTGATAGGAAAGATACTAAGGTTTACTTTTGAGATCTGGCATAGTTGAAACAAATAAGCAATTTGGAGTCCTTCATTGGTGAGTTTCAGCAGTTGGCACTCATGGTGCCAAATATTTTAGAGTGTAGATTGGTAGTTCTCTTCATGGAGGGATTGACAAAACCATTGAGAGGTTGGATCAAAGCCTTTGATCCTCCTTCATTACAGATAGCTATGAATAAGGCACGTAGTATGGAGATGGCAGCCCCATCCAGTAAATCTAACTTAGGAGGTACTTCTTCATCCAGGGACAATAAGGGCTTCAACAGTAATAGAGAGAGACCAGATTTTAACATAGATAAATCAGGTGTTAAAAATGATTTAAAGGCCAATCCAGTAGCACCACCTTTGGATTGAGAGGCTCTTAATGATCTACGCAGGAAGAAGCTTTGCTTCTACTACAAAGGTCCCTATGATGTCAATCACGATTGTCCTTTGAGGCCTAAGGGCAAGGCCAATCGAGTGATGTGGGCTTATTATGAGGATTCAGAATTAGAGGATTCTAAACAATAGGATAGTTTTGAGGAGTTAGAGGTAGAGGCTTTAGAGCCTAAGGCAGAGGTAGATTTAGAGCTTCACATACAGGAGGCATGCCTATCCAGCATTCAGTCAGATGATTCATTCAGACTCTATGGAGTTTTGGTAGGATAGAGGGTCATAACCCTTCTTGACACAGGAGCCACACATAATTTTATAGATACCAAATTTGTGGAGAAGCGTGGACTCACTACTAAGGATTTTGAGGGCATTAGAGTTAAATTAGCTGACAGTTACACCCTTGGGTGTGAACAGATGATTAGAGATCTCCCATTGCACTTGAACAACTATGAGTTCAAGGCTGATTATTATGTGGTGAAAATGGGGGATATAGATTTGGTCTTGGGCATGAAATGGATTCATTCCCTTGAGGTCATCACTCTTCATCTCAAGGACATGGAGATCCATTTTGATGTTGATGGGAAGACACACATTCTTAAGGTAATATGGGACAGCAACATCAAAACTATTTCTTTTCATCAAATGGAGAGTCTCATACGACATGACATGATAGAGTGCACTACCGAGTGCACATTGGCACCAACACAAGAGAGACATGTGGATGAGCTTTGTCTTGAGGTGAGTTCAGTTCAGGAGATAGCACATGTGGCAAGGACTCAACTTTCTTTTACAGACGAGTCACATGTTGATGATGATATGAGTATGTCTGGCATTCACGCTCTGGATTCAAATATTGTAGTGGGTACAGGAGATAGGGGCATGAAGTCAGTTGGAATTTCTCACATTACTCAGGTGAGGAGTTTACTTGAGTTGCCAGTTGATTTCTGTTCATGGATTGGATGTAGGAATCCTTATCTTGGTATTTGGGATGATTTGACGCCATGGGATGAGAGTTGTTTCTCATGGGTTCTTGACTATGGTGGTTGTGATTTTGGCATTTGGTTGAGTTGTATACACTAGTTTGATTATGGATTCCTCTTGGTTATATTTCAGAGGATATTGTAGGAGCTTACATTGATTGACAATAGTCTAGATCATGACTACATTTGGGATCCAGGTGGATTGATCGGTTTATTGTTCAGCCATTGCTTGGGGATAAGCAATTTTAGGAGGGGCAGATTGTTATGTCCCCTTTTTAGTTGACATCTTCAGAGTTGGTGGTTAGCCTATTATGTGACCCTCATAGGTTGATAGGATGGATAGAGGGTCCTGATGGAGCTTGGCTTGGCTTCGACTTGCAAAATTGTTCTAGTTGGCTTTCATTCAGGCTCTTTCAGACATGTATTGAGGGAGATTAATATTTGATTGATTTAATTAAATATTAATTATTTAGCCTATTTTTAATTATGAAACCCTAATTCTTAATTATGAAAACCCTAATTAGGGCAAGTACACCTTTTTGGAGGATATAAGGGTTTCTCATTGGGATGAGAGTCATAATTAATGATTATTGATTTTGATATTGAAGAATTTTGCTAAGTTTTTCTAAGAAGGAGCCAAGGGTTTCCAGTATTCCAGTTGCATTAGAGAACATCCACTCTTTAGTGTGTGTAATTCAGAAGCTGTGAGATATTAGCTGATCTATTGCCAATTTGAGAGATAACTTCATACATAAGTTATCATAGAGGTTTATAGGTATTTCTTTCATTAGGTTTTGATTTAGTAATTATCCAGATTAGATCTTCAATATTAGCATAATATTCCTTCAGATCAGGTGTTCAGCATTCAGGCTACACTAGATTCTATTTACTCTTGTATGGAATCCATACAGATCTGTGCAAATCTGTACCATTCTGTAGCAGGCTAGATAGCGCCGTAGGGGACCCAAAGACCGACATCGATAGCCCATGATCGACATTGGCCGACTTAATACCGATGTCGATAGAGTAGCCGGCTGATAGTGACCGACACCAGTAATATATTGATCAACAATGGCAAAATAACCGACGTCAGTGACTATGTTTTTGACACAGCAACCCGAGCCACACAGATCTAGGGTTTATTTCTAGTTTTCTAGAATAATCAACTTTTTAAGATAGTATTTTAATATTCTTTTATATACATGACAGAGGACTTCCATTGTAATCATCTAGACGAATAATAAGATCATTGATTTGCTAGTTAAGAGATTAAACTATGGTTTATTTATTTATTGGAATTTATCTTGCAAAATCGCATCTTTATTCATGCAAAAGCATCAAAAAAATTAAAATATAGAAAATCAATTCAAAATATCTAGTTTCAAGATTCAAGGGAAATAGGGGATATTACAAAGAATGCTAACCTAAGAGTCAGAATCTTAGGTAGCAACATTGGTTCCCCACAAAAATCATGAACTCTTACAATTGTATGGTGGGATCCAAAATAGAAATCACAAGGAACTGGGCAACTGGCCAGAAGGTTTGAAACACTTGGAAATAGTCTATTCATAACTAGTTTGGGGTTGAGGTGACAAAAAGCAGGGGTAACAAATAATTCCTAGAATTCATATGGATCACTAGTTTTTGATAAAATATGTGTCCATGTAGACACAGGAGTGGTCCTTTGGAGATCAAAACCTGGGTCATACATATCAAGATGCATATATTGGGAAAAGAGATCAGAGTTCTAATATAGCATGAGGTGAAACAAATAAGAAGAGTACCTAAAAACCCCTTTTGATTTAAACTGGGCTAGTTGTTCCACCATTGAGAAAGAAATTTGTTTAGAAAAGTCAAGCCTATACTCCTGAGTTTTGTCAATGGTCTTCAACTTGAAGAGGATAGTCACTTATTCTCCATAAATTACCATATCATCTTTCATGTCGAAGATGAAAGCCATCATAGATAGTGCGTCTTAGCTAGCTTGTGCGAATTGGGCTCTTACTGCAGGGAGTGTAGGCATAGTAGTGTCATCATCACCCATTTGCAATTCAGATCTTAAGAACCTCAATTGAGTATTGATGTTTTCCCATGTTCTTTGCATTTTAGCAATAGTGGGAAATGTAGCTATCTTATCATGATAAAGGGATAACATATCCCTGATAGCCTGTGGTGTGATTTGTACTGTAAATGGACCCTATTGAATGGTGCTCAAGGGTGCATGGAATAAGTCTGCACATAATTCAACCAAGTCAAGGCATGGGTGTATAGCTGGGACAATGAATTGTGCCAATTTTAAATTCCATATCCTAATGGTAAATGTCTCATATTGCCCTACTCTAGCCCTTTAAAGACACCTTTGATGTGCCCCTTCTCTAAGATTTTTGCTACTATCTCTTTGAAGAATTGGGTCCATGACTCCATCTGCATAATATTTTATCTTTACTGGATCACTTGCTTGACCAACTTCAGGAATTCTGGTCCATGGATAGGTCTTCAATGGTTGTGCAGGTTCTGAAGCATATGACTTGCTCGTAAGAAACTTGTCAAGGGATTCATACATCCTAGCTCCTTGTTGTGAAGACTGTGCTCCCTCCATCTCTATATCTATTATGTGATAACTAGTATGAACTTTCTCAAAATAGAAACAATTTCACTGAAGAAAATTTACTAAGAACTAAAAATGCAAGTAGCAGGATATTTTCTCATAGATGCAGGAATGTTTGAGAACTTGTAAGCTTTAACTCTTGCTAAGAGGTATTTATTGACCTGTCAAGTCTAAAAATGGCATTAAACTTGGATAATCATTAGCAAATCTTACTCAATCTTTATGGGACAACAAGGCAAACATGTTATGCAAGTGGAAACACAAGGTACCTTGGGGATTTCCAAAGATTTGGGAGACATTCAATGTATTGAGAAATTTTTAAAATTTTGAAAAACTTTGAGCTACCAACCATGCGTTAAAAGAATAGTTATTTAAAAGAAAATTGGGAAAAAAATCAATATGGAAAGGGGAAACTATCTAACTATAATACATTAAGTATCTTTATATCCCTCTGAGATCAAAAGAAGAATTTCTAAAGTCTCCTTCATGATAAGATGACTTATGTTGCCAAACAAGTGGTTGAATTGGATGTAGCTCTGGTGACTTGCTTTCTTTGTATGCCACATTGATTGTCCTACATTTGAGTGAGTCTGAGTCAAAATTGCTTCTAACATATATAAACTCTTCTTGTTCTTGGAAGCTTGTCAAATGCCAGTTCTTGATACTAGCATATCTTATCAAGGAATTAATGACTATTTGCTCATCAACAGAAGCCCTTTGATATATATCATTTATTGGCTTATTTATTTTTGCCTCAAACTTAGGTTCTATTGCATGATCATCTTATTTAATGATTTCAAAATTACCAACCTCTCAAAAGGATAATTCTGAAAGTTTACAATAATTTTGCATATGTAATTGAGTCTCAATGTTGTCTTGTTCATCTGCAACCAACTCACAGCCTCCTTAAAAAATAGTATAACCTATCGCAATGATTTTAAACAAGTCATCATGATCAAGGAAATGTCCATGCTCCTCCACATCATCTTACAAAGTAAGAAGAAAGTTAGAAATTATCTCTTCTTCAACAGATATTAAGGCATACACTTGTGACTTCTCACTCAAAATATGGAATTCATGTTGAGAGACCTGAGGATTAATAGAAGAGGTATCTTTTGACTTTTCTCCCTTTAAAACATTTGGGATTTTATGATCTTCCTCAAATATGACATAAGTGCCTAGACCAATTGAGTCATAATTTCCATATGGGTCACTTTGCATCATAGCTAATAAATGATCATCTTCCTCTTCTTGATCATGTTCAATCCATTTAGCTAACTCCTCAACAAATACCCTTTCTTCTTTATTCATCATAGAATGAGCTACCTCTAACCTTGTGATTGGTTCATTGGTGATGTGATCCTTATATAGTGGCTCAGATAATATCTTCATCTTTGAACCATATTTGGTTCTTAGGATGAGGTGAGACTAATCAAGGGACATATATCATCCTATCTTGGCTATAAAGTCTCTGGATAAGCATAGGCCAAATACAGGAGGTATATCTATGACTACTACATCTTGATTTACAATTATATTAGGACAAGTATATAATTTTAATGGGAGTTGTTTAATTCTCCCTATTATTTTTACTACTTTGCCATCTAGCTACATGACTCCTTTAGTGAGTGGTTCATACTTTATTTTTAAAGCATCAGCTATCTTCTTAGGCATTACTATAGTACTAGCTTCTAAATCTATCATTGCATTATGCAGTAGTTTCTTGCCAACTATCAAAGTTAAATAGAAGGGATCTAGTTTGGATTTGCTTACCTCTGGTGTATTGTTCACTAGGGCTGTTGTTTGTAGATGAACTGTGTCTTTGAGCTTTTCTTTTTTAGTAGGTCCTTCTTTGATAACAGTACATTTGGGCACTACTTAGCCTTGTAGAGCTTCTTGTAGTAGTGTCTTATGTTCAAGAATAGCCAATATATCCCATATTGATACTTGTGCTAGAGTCTTCTTCAATTGATCCACCACATTTATTGGTCCTAGGGTTTGAGTTCTTTGAAAATAAGGATATTTTGCTTTTTCTTGAATTTGTGCAGGAATCACTTGATTTTGCACTAGATGAGACACTTTTTGTCTGATAGCTATGTTTCTTTGTCCTTAAAATTGAGGATTCTCCATGACTTGACTATTTACAACTTCAGGTTGTTCCACCATCCTTCTCTTTGATCTAGTATAATAATTAGATTGCACCACTGGTTTCTTAGAAGGGAAAGCTTCATTCAAGAAAACCGATTCTTCATCTTCAACCCATGAGAACAAGGCATGTTCTTGGGATATTTCTTCCTCTTGTTACAAAGACATCCCTTACATCTGAGCCATTAAGACTAAATTTTGCATACCAAAAGATTGGTAGGCTTGATTGTAACTAGAACTTGTAAACTGTCCATCCATTCTTCTTTGCTCTACCACCTTTTGTTGTAGATTACCCATGGGACAATCTCTAGGTGTATAAGCATTATTTCAAGGGAAACACCAGGCATTAGTGTTATCCACATAATTATTTTACCCTGGAACAATCTCCCTATTCAAATTGGGGGGAACATTTTGTGAGGGTGTAAGGACTACAACTAATTGATTTGCTAGTTGAGGGTTAATTTGCCTTTAAGGACCCTGGTATTGGTTTGGTTGTGATGAGAATATTTTTCCTTGATATCCTTGATATGGAGGCCTAGGGAAAGGATTCTGCTATCTCTTTATATTAATCATCTCATTAGAAAATTTCCTTAAGATATTCTTGATATCATTCAGCTCAGATGACTAGGCAGGGACAATTTCTTTAATAGGTGGTTGAGGGTATGTGTACATAGACATAGGTGGGGTTATAGATTTAGGGGCTTCTTGAGGTAATTGCAAAGAAATATTTGGAAACATGGGCATGGGAGTCCTTAGAGACAACTTTCTAGCATCTATCAAATTTATTTTAGCTCTGACTGCATAGTCATAAGCCTCTGGTAGAGTCTGACCTCCAAGCGACTGAATCATAACAGATATGTCTAAATTTAAAGCCTTAAGGTAAAACACTATAGCCATACTTGGTAATGGTCTAGATATAGTAGGGATTCTTTCCCAAGTCTTTTGAAATATGGAATTGAAGTCAGTCATTGCTTCTTGTGGTGCCTTTTAGATGGTAATCAATTGCTATAATAAAGAAGACTTATCACCCTTCTCTTCAAATCTTTCAAAGAAAAGATCTCCAAGCTGATCCCATGTAGATATGGTATTTGGGGTCAAGGACCGGTACCATTCTAGAGATTTCCCTTTTAAATAAGCTACTAATAATCTTATGGCTACATTTTGATGTGTGACAACATGTATAGCATAAACATCTAATACATCTTGTAGATGTTCTTTAGGTGTTTTGAAGTCTTGCCCACTGAATTTGGGAAGAGCTTTCAGAGCATTCACTAGGATAAGGTCCCAAGTGGCTGGTGGTATTGGGAGAATCAAAGGACTACTAGTGTTCCAACTTGCATTATTTTTTGTGGCTATAGGGGCTCCCATATTTGTTCTTGGTATTGGTATAAACTAGTTGACTCTTCTTCTTGGACTAGTTACCAAAGGTGGCAAAAGAATACTTGAATTTATAGCAGACTGAGATCTGGTTACTAGTCTGCAGCTCTGACTCCTCGTAGCTCTCTAGTTCATATGATCTTGAAATAAACTTCAATATAGTGTCCCACCAAGCATGCCAAAAAAAATTTGATGGTTAAAATTGCACTTGTTTCTAACACCAACAATGGGAAGTTTCAAGATGTGGGACTTGCGACTTGAAACAACCTCCAAATTTTTAAGAAGCTAGTCTCTTCTTTATATTAAGCATATACAAGGAAAAGGGATAGGAATTTTAATAGAAACACAAATGCAAAGAAATAAAATCTAACTATGGTGATGTCCCTGAATGTAATTTGACCCTTAATCTAAGACAGTGAAGCTATAAGTAAGATTTAATTACATTTAAGAGAAAACAAGGCATGATCAATGTAAAAGATGAAAACAATAGAAATAGAGGCTCATAGCTTAGACTGCTTTGGCAGTGACACAAAAATATCAACAAAGGCATAGGATTCAATCTTCTTATTAATTCTCCAATCACATAAGAGGCACATAAACATGCACAGTTACATAAACTTTCCAACTCAAGAAAATAGAACAAAGGCAAATGATATTCTTAATCATAACTCTAGAAATTCTAAAACTCTTGACAACACAGCTTAGACTACTTTTGAAATGACATAAAAATATCAACAAAGGCATAGGATTCAATCTTATTTTTAATTCTCTATCCATATAAGAGGCACAGAAACATGCATAGTTACATAAACTTTCCAACTTAAGAAAATAGAACAAAGGCAAATGATATTCCTAATCACAGCTCTAGAAAGTCTAAACTCTTGACAATAATTCTCTCAAAAAATTCTCTCTAAGTATCTAATGATGATTTTTTGGTGATCTCTGCACCCTTATTTATAGCCTTGGATTCACTCTAGATTGTCTATGTGTTCCCAATCCAACAGCCCAACTAAAATCTAACCAAACTAGAAGTGTCTAACATAAGATATTTCTTAGATTCTAAAACACTCTGTCTTCCAGCAGTTCATTGGCTGAAATAGATCACAGGATGCTCCCTTCTATTCAATGAAAGAGGACACTTAGCTGATTCCCCATTCCCTCTTGAAAACCTTCTCTTTATTTAGGATACACTAGAGAATGACACTTGGCATGTTCCGTAAGCCTTACTGAAGACACGCGACACTTTTCACGTAACTTATAATTTTTTTGTGTCTTTTCTTAGGAGTACTCCACCTTTGACACCTATCACAATCCACTTCTTCAAAACTTTAATAACTTAATATAAAATAAGACCCATAGCATTTCTCACCCGAGCAACTTAAAAAAAGGTATAGGGATAGGTGGTGATTTCCACTTACCTGAACAAAGGATACATGGAAATCTCTACTTTACTTAACTAGGGATATGTGGTGATCTCCACTACTTTTAGCCACCTTTTGAGAAACTTACAGAAGGTGACTCGTTCTGGTCTCCATGCCACTCTATTTATATTATAGAAACAAATGGGACTCATTTCATATTTACACAGACAGTGACACTTGGTAGCTTTTGCTACTCCAGAAACAAAACTTGAGACCCACCAAAGTCTTTACTATACTGGCAAAACAAAATGAATAAAATTTGGAGGTTGACTCATGGTGGCTTCTGCTCTCTTCAGCTGGGATACATGGCATCTTCTGTCACTTTTAGAAAATCAAATTGAAACCTTTTGTGATTGCCACTTGGCACCCTCCGCCTGATCCTAACTCTTAGCTTATTGAACCCTTCTACTCAAAAGATATTTGAAACATGGATGTTGATATGAAATGTGGATTCCAACAATTGTCGCATTCTGTTGGGTTACTATGAGATACGTGGCAATCTCCACTTTACTTATAAAAATTGTAAAAGGTGCCTCAGGTGATGACACTTGGTAGCTTCCACCTGACTTCAACACTTAGAGAAAAATGAATCAAAAGGAAACTAGAGCCCACACTCTATTTCAAAACTTTTCCATCTTGAACCAAAATATGTGGGGACAAAATTTTGTAATGCGCAGCTGAAAATTAGAATGAAACGTAGAGTATTTTTTACTCTACACATACCTACACTTTTGATTGGGAATACATTCATTAAGCAAGAACATGACCACTATGGGGATTTGTTAGACCTAATTAGGGGATCAATTATCACAATACACCATGATAAGAAGGGTTCTAAAGCCTAAAATATAACATAATCATGAAACAACCCTAAAAGAGTCCCAGGTTTAATGTTCACTCTATTTTAATAACAAGAAAGTAGATCTAATCTAGTGCACACCAAAGCTTATGACACAATATGAGGGGATAGTAAAGAAATTAAAAGCATGTATAAGAACATATCAATTAAGCTAAGTATGAGTAATACCCTAATACAGGGAATATGAAGATTAATATTATTTGATAAAATACTTATGATACTTTCATCTACTAAAGAGAGAAGAACAATGTTAAAATATACTTACCTAAATGTGAACTCATCGAGACTCAATCTCTCCATTAGCCAAAGGGGATTTGTAAGAGGTTGTTTTGGTTTATAAGGATAACTAAGAAAAGTCAAAGCATCTACAACTTATCCACAAGACTAGATTCTCCAAGTAGAAACCCTAAGCTAAGACTCCTCAAGTAGAATGGTAGAAGAGAAGATTGTAAATAAGTGTGATTGAATAATAAGTCTTGATTTCACATTGAAATAATTATGAAATTATCTTGTATTTATAGGCAGACCTCACCCTAAACCCTTATGAATATGTTGATTTCATAGGGTCAACCCAGTCAACCCTATATGTTTTTAGGAGATAAATAACTAGGTCTCGAGCTACGTTGGCCGAAGGGCTAACAAAACTTTAAGTGAAAAATATCCAAAATAGTACAAGGTTGACCTAGTCGACCCTATATAGTAATAAGAGGTTGAAAACTATACAGGGTCAACCCAATTGACCTAGTATAAGTAATTGGTGAAAGGGAATCAAGGTGAGGAAAGGAGAGATGGAAAGAGGAAAAGGATTGGAGGAGTGTGCCAAAAAGGAGTAATAGCTTAGGGAATTTTTTTAAGAGCTAGTTGGATTGGAATTCATGTGGAAATAAGAGAAAACAATCCTACAAAGCACAAAAGGTCTGCCCACCCCTTAAGGTGTGTACTTAGAAAGATTGAATCTCAAAGGGTTCTTGCAAGATGTAAAGCATCCATATTCGATAAAAGATAAAAATGTTATGTGTATACATATGCCCCACTTGAATCTCTTCATGTGTCACTAAGGTACAATAGGGGATGGTACTTTGATAAAGAACATAGTAACACATAATGTTGATGCTAAAAAAAATTATAGTATTTTAAAGCAAAAATAGATGAAAAAATTGTCTAAAAAGTAAGTAAGTAAAAATTAAATGTAAGGCATACCTTGAATTACCTTTATTATGGGATGATTGTTTGATGTGTTGTTAGTTTTGATTGTGTAAGGCATAGAGGTTGCTTTTAACAAACCCAAGAATATAAAACAAAAAGGAAAAAACAAATAAACACAAGAAAAGCCAAGATAGCTGGTGCTATGAGGATGGGATTTACTTTTAAAATTGGCAAGCTAGGGTGATGAGTGATATTTTAGACCAAATGATCATGTCAAACAACAAGATTAAATCAAGTAACCAAAAAACCAAGGCTACTAAAGATCAAAAAACCCAAACAAGCTATCCTCATATAAGAAAGGAAACTCACCAAGTCAAACCAAGGATACATGTCAAATAGGATGGTAATAAAACAAATCAATGGTAAAAAAACATTAACGAGTGAGTAGTAACAATCTTTATCTCACTCAGTAATGGAAAAAGGTGCATAAAAGGGAAAACAACATTGTTGAGTGAGAAGTAACAAGTCAAATTCAATCAATAATATAAAAATGGTATGAACTTAGGTGTATGTAATAAAATTATAGTTAAAAAATGATAAATTGTAAAAGGAAAGTAAAACAAGTCTAGGAATGTAAAATTATGGTGAGAAAGAAAGAAGTAATCCATAGTTGTTTAAACATATTGTTTCTTTATAAGGATAGATAAAACTAAAATAAAATAGTGCTAGCATGTTGTTGGGCCCCTTTTTGTGATACTTAATAGACCACACAAACTTAACACATCATAATGTGTGGTAGTCTTTGTTAATGGTTGTTATTTTGAAACCATTAGCACTATATGGAATAATCTTTGATGATCTTGTGTCAGCTAGCACATAGTTGCATAATGCCCAAGTTTTTAGGGACATCCCTTTGAGTGATTTCATGTGGTGATCAAAGAGATTGGGTGTTATAGTAGTGGATCTAGTGGTATAATGACTCCTAATGATATCTTAGCACCTAGCATGTGCCCATCTGACTTGACAATAAGATGATCCTCTAACTATAAAAGTGAGCTTAAACCTGAAGAAAAGGAGGTGACATTAATGTGACAAAGCTCTACTAAAATTGAGGGACACCATTAGTAAATTGTAACTAGCATGAACTATGTTAATAATTCTAAATTTATATCCCAAGATCACCTATGATCTATTGAGAATGACTAGTTTCAAATATGAGCACATGCTCTATTTTCATGTTATGAACTTTGTATACTAAAACTATGAATTAATGAAGACAGTTGTTAAGAATAATTGAGTGTTGATCTTATCTAGATGGTTACAACATTATTTTGTGTTTGTGACCTAAATATAATAGTTATGATAGTAAAAATTTGATATATTAACATGTTTCCTTATGAAGGTTTACCCCTGATGTCAATGGCATATATGTTTAACATAATAAACCCTAAATAGGCTAGAAAGTATCCTAAATGTTAAAATAGGTATGCACCTGAGCCCTGACACCTACACTTAGGGTGATAGATGGAATAATGAGCCTCTAAGTATGAGATATTCCCCTATTTCACTAAGTACCTAAATGGCTCTTTACTTACTATCTAAAGGTTTTTCACCCCTAAAAACTTAGAACTAGTCTAATATCGACTTCCCCACCATGGCTAAAGCTAGTCCTCTTGAATAGGCTCATGCTTATTGATCTTACCAAAAATATCCTTTCATCAATATAACACCTAATCCCATTTCACCAATGACTAAGTCCCATCAAAACTAAGGTTACACCATGTTTCAACTAGCCCAACATGGGCCTTAGTCCCTTCCCTAATGCACTTTGAGTGAGCACATAAGGCTTATGCCTTGTGTGAAATTGATACTAGCATATTAGTGTGTTTAAATGTTGTGTGCCATAGATATTGACTATGATTTTAGCTAGCTATATCAAGGATACATCTAACTTGGATTGCTTATTAATCACATGACTAGGCACATAAGATAAACAAGGAGACTTTTCTATAACATTTTGGTTCCATTATTGGGATTCATGTTAAATTTTAGTATTGTAATGGTGGAATATAATGATGATCTAAATTTTTTTTGAAAAAATTAACCATTGGATATAGAAAGTGGAATATATTTCACATAGAAGCTTCCAATATGTCAAGGATAGAAGCCAAAACAATGGGTGCAAACCCACCTGTATGATGCTCTATATGAGATGTTCTTTTGAAAACTACCTAAACATGTGTATTGTTGGTTAATTACCTATACCACATCTAGAAGATGAAGCTATGGAAAATAATTTTATTGGATAAAGGAGTGCCTATAGAGGCTTGAAATCTTAGATGATGTTTGGATGCATGTTATAGATAAGTGGTAGAATAGTGTATTGAAAAATTACATGTTGGAATTCATAGTGTCAACCTTCTCTTGCCCTAAAAAATTAGAGTATGATTTCTTTCAAAAAACAAGGAGCAATTTCATAAAAAGGATCAACACTAAATTTAATAAATTACTGGTGGATTATGATATTGAAACTATATTAATGGAAAGCTAAAATTCTTATGCGTATGAGAAAACACAAAAGGTGAGAAGGGAAAGTGTAGTTGAGACATGATGTAAAGGGATGAGCAACCTGATAGCTAAGAGATCCAAAGGTAGAGTTATAGCAAGTGAAGGTGTATTTTTATATAATATCTAGAATTTAGAAGTGCTGAGAGGATCTGCAGTGAGTGGGAAAGGCATGGGGAAGGATCCCTTTAATTGTAGCAACATGATGAGAGAGAAGAGGAAGTAAGAGATCAAGATCAATAGTTATGTATAGAATGCTTTGGATTCCTATAAGATGTGGTGAATGAGGATGTGTTGGAAGCGCCTACCCCCTTCCAACCTGATGTGAAAGCTCACACACTAGATTCTCCACCACAAGATAGAAGAATGATAACTGACCTTATTATCAACATTGAATTTGATATAATTTTGACTTTGAACCAATAATTTTTAATTTAATAAATTATTATTTACAAGTAATTAAATGAGAACACCAAAAAAATAATGAGAGCCACCCTATTAATCCAAAAAAAATCACAAGCATTCCTATTCAGATGATGTCATCTACACTGATTGGGTAATAGCCCGCAAGAAGTGGCCCAGTGACATAAGTGAGTAGCACTACACCATCAACATCAAAATTAAAACCTACACCAATAGGGTTATCACTCAACCCTACAACTGGAGGCATTAGAATATTGCCTCCAACCTAGATTCTAAGGAGGAAAGTGCCTTAAACTCTAGTAATACCCCCTCTAAAAATTTATTATGAAATTGTGATAAACTTGCTTGAGTATCATGTTATAGAGAATGTTATAGAGCATGTGCTCAAGTGTGAATTTTAATGGTGTGATTAGGGTATCACCCAAATATAGCATAAGGTTACTTAGTTTTTGACCACCTTGTTGAATCATACCCATACCTAGTATTGAAAATTTGATTCAAAATAGGTTATGGTTGATTATGATATACTAAAGGAGGATTTCTTAAAGGAATTTGATATTATTGAGTTCAAGCAATAAATAATTACAACACTCAAATAAATTATCCAAGGTCTATCTTAGATCATGTGCTTGTATAACATGTAGTTTAAGACCCTATTTTCTAAACTTCCATATGATATGCACCCCTCCCAACATGTGCAATAGTTCGTTGGGGGCATGATAGTACCTTTTAGGAGAGTGTTGTCCATGAAGACCTTTATGGACCCCCATGAATCACTTGAATCCGTGATCTAGGCTAAGGCAATAGGCAATGCTGACACTAAGATTAGCTCATTTATGGAGGCATAGATTGTGTTAATGGCCTCCTATCTATATAAGATAACTATTGGTTCAGTGTATGATTCTCATAGTAGATTGTGGTATACTTACTATGAGATGGAGGGGCATAAAAAGAATAATATCCCATGAATAAATGTTTTCACCTTACTTCTCAACTGTAAAGTTTGTCATGGGCCACATGACTCTCAAAACTATCCCCTATTATAGCATTCTAGTCAATTAAACACTACTATATATTGAAACATGCGTTATGCCTATACTCATTCAAGAATGTATTAATGAGTCATTGATGAGATGCACTAAAATATGGAGAGAGGTGTATGATAGGAAATGATCATAGTTGGTGGTTAGGTAGGCCAAGGAAATAAAGGTTATGGCTAGTAAAATATTGGCTATGGGAATTAGTAAGACACACATAGGCAAGGTGGAGGACATGGTGGAGGAGTATTCCCACCATGATCATGTTAAAACTGTAGGTCAACTAAACATTACCAATGTGACTACCCCATGCACCTAATGTGCAAGTATTATTAGGGATCACCTATTATTAAGGATCGCCTAGTCTTATGCAAAAAGTTGACTTAAGGTTAGCCTAGTGAAAATAAGGGTGATACCATGGTTAGGAACAAGTAAAAAAGAATAGAAATGGGCTCCCAAGTCATAACAGACTAGCAAGGAGCCACCTAAGGTGAAAACCATGACCTGGAGTGGGTTCACCACACAACCACCTCCTATGCCAACATAAGAACTGCACTTAGAATATGATGAGTCAAGCCATGCCAAGCACATAATGTGACCTAAACCAAGATCTACACCTTACCTTGACCTAACATGATAGAAGCACATCCTGCAATAAGCCATGAGCATAATAAAAAATTTGTAGGGAGAGATCCAATTGGCCATAGATCTAGAGGCATAGATAAGCACTATATACAAGAATCAAGATAACCAAGAGGCTAAATTATAGGAGTTGACTAAGATCCTTCACCTCATATAATATGAAGGGATATTACCCCTACAAAAAAAATTGATTTTAGAACATGAAAGGAAGAGGCTAGAGGAGGATGTCGGGCCTTAGATTATTGAAGTTGTTACATCACATATAGAGTGGGCATGTGAGGCAAGGAATACTCAAAACATAGAGTATGACCAAAAAATACTAATAAACACCACCATTGATGGATGGTATATTTGTGAGGTCCTTATGGACATGGGCACCAAGGTTAACATTTTGACCAAAACTGCCTAGGATAAGATGGGATGGCAACCCTTAAATCCCTCCCCTCATATGTTATTTATGGCTAGAAAAACCCAAGTGTAACCTATCCAAATCTTAAGGGGTGCCATTTTAGATATTATGGGCACCAAAATCTAAGCTAAATTCAAGGTGGTCAAGTTGATAGAGCATAATAACTATCCAATGCTCTTAGGGAGGCCATAGTACTATGTGAATAATGTGTACATGCACTTCAAAAAGCACTACATGTATTTTGAGAATGACATAAAGAGGGTGGTGATCCCCCTATCAAGCAATCAAGGGCCTCCATATGTGGAAAGTTTTGATCTTAAAAATGAGATCAACCACATTTATAACATCACAACATAGGGCATTAAGAAGCTTAACCCAAGTGACCAAGGAGTACTCAAATGGGAAGATAGACAATTAACTTCTAATACAACTGACTTAGCTTGTGACTGATGGGTCAAAGAGGCTTATGAGGTTACTAGATGAAGATGCTACCTAGTATAGGAAACTAAGCCAAAGATATCCAAAATAGGGCTAATCAAGGTTGATTTCACTTAGAATAAATGGGTTCCCCATGCCAAAAAGGTAGAAAAAGGGTATTTTAGCTAAGTAAAGGGAAGATTGTAGTGCTCCCAAAATATGGATGAGGGAAACCTATAGAGAACTATTTTCATGACATTGAGGCATGCATTCCCAAGGAAATAGATAGAATGGGAACATTAGTGCATACCCTAATGATAACTATTGACCATTGTTGGATAGTGCAAAGGCCTAGTTTTCCAACATGACAAGATCTAAAGGAAGCAATATGTACTAGGTTTTCAAAAAGTAATGAGGACTTAGATATACCTATTTACTCAAGTGCCTCTAACCCAATCATGCATATGTACTTGTGTGAAGAAACCTAGACTATCTATGGTGAGAATATGCCCTAAAGCTTGTGGGTGTATGCCTTTTATAAGAATTTTAAAACATGGACATGAGCATGGTATGTTGTAATTGAAATGTGTCGAGAGATAGGAGACTGGGAGGTACTTAAGGAGAGGTTCATGCACACTTTCTCCTCTTCACAGAATTTAGATCTACTAGAACCACGACAAGTCATTTGTAGGGTGGTGTTTGAGGACACTTCCATTTTAGGAGAGTGCCTTAGAGACATGTTTGGGGAGAAATGACTAACAATCCCAACATTATTTTAAGAGTAAGTGATTTATATTGACTCTAATGAGGAGGATGATGAGACCTAGAAAGAGCACAATTGGAAGGCTCTAACAAGAAGACAAAAACTCATGCACCTTATGGATGATGGTACCCTAGATAAATTATATTTGACTCATCTTCTAATTGAAACAATAGAGGGGACAAGGCAAGTTTAAGAATCTCATTAGGAGAGGAATGAACCCTATCATGTGCCACTCAAGACCACTAAAGTAGACATCAGTACAAAAGGCAAGCTAAAGATTTCCACTATAAGTGTTTACTAGTCTGAAGTAGAGATGGTGTAAATCATAGACCTCCTAAAGGATTTTCAAGACATGTTCCCACAAATATATTGGGACATAAAGGGCACCCACCCTTCCTTTGGAAAAATGAACATGACGTTGGTGGATGGCATGAGGCCTATTAAGAAGTTCCTGTATAGGATGAATCTTAATCTTCATGCTAAGGTAAAAGTGGATATTGATGGAATGTTGGCCTTCAACATCATCTACCATAAATAAGATTCTAAATGGGTGAGTTTGATGGTCATAATAATCAAGAAGGATGGGTGCATATAGATCTACATTGACTACAAACTTTTAAATGCTACTTACATCAATGACCCATTCCTAACCCCATTCACCGACAAGGTCTTAGATGGTGTCATAGGTTATGAAATTTATACTTTCACTAATGATTTCTTAAGTTACCATTAATTATAGATCAAGGAGGAGGATAAGCCCAAGATAACCTTTGTGATTGAATGGTTTTGTTTTGATTATAATGTGATGTTCTTTGGGATCAAGAATGTGCTAACTATATTCTCCAAATTGGTGATCATTGCTTTCAAAGACTTCATCCATAGGTTCCTCCAAGTCTATTTTTATGACTAGATTGTATTGGCCTTGTAAAGGACCATTATGACAACTTGTGCCTCGTGTTTAAAAGTTTTAGGTAGATCTAGATATATTTAAACCTAAAGAAGTGAATTTTTGTAACCTCCTTTGGAACATTGATCAAGCACATCATCTGTATGGATGGTTTACTTATTAACCCTACAAAGATATCCATAATAATTTAGTTGTAGACTCCTTCAATAAAAAATGGCATTCATGCCTTCCTAGGCCATTATGGCTACTAAAAGAAGTTTATATAGAGATATGAAAAGATTGTAGTGCCTCAATAAGAGATCTTGCATAAAGCTGGCCCATTCTATTCAAGTGAGGTGTAAGAAGATGATTTTGAAACATTGAAGACAAAGTTGGATAGCGCACCAATTTTATAATTATTATATAAAACTACTCCTTTCCACATCCATGTCAATGTTTTAAGATCCATGATTACTACCATAATATTACTATCAAGTGAGGGTAAGATGGAGCACCCCATCTCTTTCACAAGCTAGAAATTTTTGTTAGCAAAATAGAATTACACCACCACTAAGCATGAAGTAATGGTAATGGTCTATGCCTTACAAAAATTTATAAAATATCTATTGGTAACCCCTTTCATATTTTTTACTGATCATAAGGCACTCAAGTACCTCATGAACAATCCTATTTTACATGGGTGCATATGTAGATGGAAATTTCTATTTTATGAGTTCTTGTTCTTTGTTGTTGTTAAACCTAGGAAACATAACTTGGAGATAGACCATTTATCCTACATAAATTGTAGCAATGTGGTGGTGCCTATTAAGGATAACATACTAGATGTACAATTTTATAGAGTCTAGTACATCCCTAAAGACTTAGTAGAGATTCTCACTTTTATGACATCTGGGTTTGGACCCTAAACCATGCTAAATAAAGAGAAGTCATTTTCTATTCATGCCACCCCTTTACATCTCATTGAGGGGGAGTTATACAAATTATCTAGATATAACATCATGTATTAATGTGATTTGGAACATGAAAGGGACTAAATCATAAAATAAGTGCATGAGGGAATCATATGAGGCTATTGTGATAGAGATGCAATAGTCCACAAGATATTGTAGTCAGGTTTATGGTGGCCAAGCCTATTCCAAGATGCAAAGGAGTGTGCAAAGGCTGTGGCATATGTCAACACACCATGAATTCTAACCATTAGGATGAGATTCCTCTCATCCCAATTATTTCCTAGGTGTTATTTAAGAAATGGGTCATTGATTTTGTTGGACCAATAACTCCCATAGCATGGTGCATAGGTGAAAGGTATATCTTTGTGGTCACTAACTATTTCACTAAGTGGGCTAAGGCCACACCAATGAAAAACTATATATCTACAATAGCTACATGTTTCATCTAAGAGAAAATAATAAGTTGATATGGGTACCCATTAAGTATGAATAGTGATAGGGGCATTCATTTCATCAATAAGATGGTGTGAATCCTATTAATTGAATACATGGTGGTGCACTATAAAATCACCCCGTATCATCCTAAGGCAAATAACATAGCTAAAGAATTTAAAAATATCTTGAGAAAATGTATAATAAAGATAATGTCATAATTATTGTGATGATCATGTTTTAGTGGTACTATGGGAATACCAAACAACATATAAGTGCCTAAATAAGGCTACACCATTTCAACTAGTGTTTGGCAATGAAACAATTCTTCCCATGGAATTCCTAGTGCCATATTTATGTACTACATGGAATGGTTGCTTAGATGACTAAGAATATTTGAGCACAAGGTTGGAATACTTAGAGTGATTGGATGAAAATCACACCAAAAAAATATAGAGTCATTAAATTAAAAAGGTTCAGTAGAAGCTCTAGCATGACAAGCACATCAAGCGCAAGGAGCTAACTGAAGGAGTATTGGTGTTTCTCTATGAATTGAATTACCTTAAACACCCAAGAAAATTACAAATAAGGTAGATGGGATCTTACATCATCCATCACATATTGAAGATAGATTCATGCAAGTTACACATGTTGTTTATAAAAATTCTCCTAAGGCATTTCAATGGCAACCAATGAAATCATATCGATAGTAGGATGGTACTTACAACATATTAAAACTAACTTCTTAGTCACTAGTCAATTTAAAGTTGAGTTGACTAGAATACAATTTGTTTCAAGCCAAACCATGATTTTTCTCATCTTTTTTCCTTGTATAGTGTAAATAGGCAATAAGAAATGTAAGGTAGCCACAAAGACTTATCTACTAATACTTCATGCATAATTTTAGTTGGGTGAACTGAGCACTTGTGATTACTAAGCACATGAGACTTGACACCTAAGTTATGGTAACATGAATCAAACCCATCTAAAGTGAATTAATTTGGCCTCTTATGCATAATTCCAATTGAGGAGTCAAGCACTTGCACTTTCTTAAGTACTTAAGGCTAGACATCTAAGTGGTGGGCAAATAAGACTCATCATACTTAGAAAATAAGTGCATAAAACCCCATGAATAAGGTTATAAATGAGGGGAAATTCTAATCCTTTACATGAAATACTCTATCCTTTCATGCATAATTCTAATTGAGTGAGTCAAGCACTTGTGCCCTCTAAGTGCAAGAGGACAGACATCTAAGTGGTTGGCTCATGAAACTTGCCAGATGCAAGTAGAAGATTCACAAGTTTTTTTTGTGATAAATGAACATTAAAAGGATCTTAGAGGCCTAATAATTAACTAATATAGTATTTCCTTGCATAATACCAATTGGGTCAGTCAATTCTATTTGCTTTCTTAGTACCTAAGGCTAGACACCTAAGTTTTTGGGCATGAGGAAGTTACCAGACCTTGAAAATTTGAGAACAAGATTACAAAGTACATAAGTGAAAAGGTAAAATTTACACCATAGTTATAAATAGGTGCATCAATTGATCATGTAATATATACCAAAGTAGAAAGTGAAGATGCTCAACATGGTTGGGTACAAGAAAGAAAGTGAAGATGCACAATCTGACCATGCACATGAGAACCAAAAGAAAAGCTAAGCACTAAAGGACAAATGTAAGGGATTTTTATGTGGTAGGATATTTTGAGGCAATATATAGCACAAAAAACCTACCAAAATAGATAAGTGTGCTTGAAATAGAAGCATAGCTAGAAGATAAAGTGGAACCTAGAAGGCTAAATCACAGGCATGTGAGAAACTACACCTAGGTTGCCACAACGAAGGTGAAGGTCATGCCAAGTGAATAAGCAAATGAGAAAAATCATCTAAGATAGTTGTCATCTACCCAAGTTTGAGTGAAAATTGACTATTTGAATTAAATAAAGATAGGTCGAGGCAAGATGAAGTACAGAGAAATGACCAAAATAGAGAAGCATGCTTGAAATAGAAGCACAACTAGATGAGAAAGTGGAACCTAAAAGGTTAAATCACACACATCTAAGGCACTAAACCTAGGTTTTCACAAGGAAATAAAATGTTGTGCCGAGCAAATAATCATAGGAGAGAAATCATCTAAGACAACTATCATCCACCCAGGTTTGAGTGGGAAGTGACTATTTAAACTAAATGAGGATAGGTTGAGGCAAGATGAAGTGCAAAAAACTAACCAAAGTAGATAAGCATGATTTAAATGAAATTGAATCTAGAAGATAAAGTGGAACCAAAGAGGTTGAATTGTGTGCATGTGAGGCACTATTCCTAGGTTGCCACAAGTAAGGTGAAGGTCATGCCAAGTGAACAAGCATAGTAGAAAAATCATCTAAGATAGCTGGCATCCACCTATGTTTGAGTAGGAAGTGACCATTTAAAATAAATTTCACTTCACATAAATATCATTAGAGATTATTTAATGATGTAAAGGTAGAGGCATAAATATTTTCATAGCTTTCACAAAATTTTGCATTTTCCAAGAAATTAAGGCACCACTACACCATAAAGCATCTATATTAATGATGGCAGATAAGGAAAGGGTATAAATTAGTAACATACTTTCTTAGGTTAAATTTTTTACATTAACTTAATACTAAGAGTGAATCTAAGTAAAAAATGGAGATTTGAGGTATGAAAACCCTATTCTAGTGAGAATTTGGACACTTTCAAGTATGAGGAGTGAATGATTTTATGTTAAGAAGGATTGCATTAATAGTAAGATTTATTTGAAAAGTGTAGAGAAAGGATTTTTTATAAAATAGGTAATAAGTAGAGTGAATTTATGCCTAGTATGCCATTGAAGGTTAGTGAAGCTTGAGAGTCAAAGGAATAGTTACATATCCCATTACTATAGAAGTATCACCATCATTTAAGGATTTAGTAAACTACACCTTCTAAATTTTAACACAAGTAAGTTCAAGATGGTGAAGAAATGGAAGGTATCAAGCTTCAAAAAAACACAATAGGACCCAAAATTGGTGTGTATAGTACCCAAAGTGGCCACTATAAAAATAATAGTGTAATGAGTTGAAGCAGTGAGCATAACATAGGTGGACATCAAGGAACTCACTAAGATGTCCTACCAAGTAATGAAATTCCCTTTAGAGGTCATGATATGAGAAGATTGGCACTCTTTTACACATGCCTACCAGCCAATAGAGTATAATCATTGCACATCCAGCCATTTGTAGGACTTCATGCAATATTAGATGGTAGACATAGGGTGAAAGATGGTATAAGGTGATGCGTTATTTGATGTCTCTATCTGAGATAAATTGATAGCATCTAGTGTAAATAAAATTTATGAGTTTATATACTTTGGAAGTTAAATAATCTTATTTAATTCCTACTCTTACACATCCATGAGGACTACATTTACTTCATAAGGAGGTACATGAATATTTCAGTATAATTGATAAAGAGAATACCCAGTTTCCTAAATACTGGTAAGGACATCCATTAGAAGATGGATGATGATGAAGAGGTGGAGCGTGTAACCTAGTCCCTAAAGTAATTCAAGGGGGTTTTAAATTCACCATCAAGGAGCCTAAGGACCCTAATATGAGGGTGGTGGTCCACCTTATCAGTTCCAAGTTATGCCTAGGTGTTTAATGTATCGATGTGACTAGAGCATACCTTTGTGTTTCTTATCACATGGCACAAGGCATGTAGTTAAATATTTACAAATTCATCACTGATAAATTTGTGAAGAATACATAGGAGTGCCACATGGTAAAATGGATGTTTAGGTGGGGATCCTTCCTCACTTTGATCATCATGGAGGAGATTGGGATTCTAGATAGGGATGAGGATAACCTTTAGGTCCATCTAGAGCATAATGACGCCTTGATGAAAAAGTATAAGTACTTCATGAGCCCACCCTCTTTTATCACCAAATATAAGAATCACATCATGGGGTGGTGTGAGAGGTACATATAAGCCTTTAGGATAAAATGGTGCATCCCTTAGGGGCTCCCTTAGAGTATGTTCAAAATGATAAATTTTCACATACTGTAGCACTATTGTGTAGTGCACTTGTTATTGGTTGATGGAAACATGTTAGGGTGGTTAAAGATTCCATACACCTTCTTAACAAGATACTTTAGGAATACACTATGACAGATCCCTAATGCACAATAGTTGGCCATTCTAGTCAAGGAATTGAATGTTGAGAGGCACAAAATGAGGCACCAATTTACTCACACAAATAGGAAGGCCATTGAGGATGAATTGGATCACCCATATATCTACCTTATTTAGGATGAAACCATACACATCCACATATATAAACTCAACTATGAGATGAATCAATGAAATAAGGCCTTAGTATTGAGCATAATGAAGACCCTCTAATCTAGATCAGTGATGAAGGAACTCTGATGTCAGCAAAAAATAAGTCTCCCAAGAAAAAGAGGGGGAGAGTTTGGAAGAGATAGAGGAGTGAATAAGACTCAAAATCACCTTAGAATAAGAAGCCTCTCCTTTTACATCCATGAAAAAGTGCTTATGATTCATGCCAAAGGATTCCCCTAATGTAAAGAATAAAGGGAAGTTTCCTCTTGTGGCACCCAAGATAATCTTATCTAACATAGAGGAGAAATAAGAGGAAGAAGATTTGGAAGAAGAAATAGTTGGGAGGGGTGTATACATCATGCTTGAGGAAGATGAGTCCTCATCAATTGAATGGACCCCCTCTCGATCCCCTCATACTAAAGTGGAGAAGAAGATACAAAGATGGAGTAAACTTAGCCTTAGTGATGCTGATATACAAAAGGTGATAGATATGGAGGAGAAAAGAAAATAAATAACAAAGGCTAGAATATCCAAAGAAGCCATTGAGATGGTTGAGGATGAAGAGTGAAATAAATAAGTGGAAGAGCACAAGGAGTATGAGATGAAAGGAAAGAAGGAATGAGAAATAGGTGAAAATCACATTAAGGTAGAAGTGCATGGAGAAACATTACCCATAGGCACACTAACTAAATAAGACTTGAAGTGAAAATGGGAGGATATAAGCCTAGACCAAGAGCATATCAACATGGTGTTGGAGTTACACTACAAGTGAGAGGATATGAGATCCAAGGGCATGACCCAAGCCAAAATTAATCAAATAGAGGCTAAGGAGATAAAGGCAAAAAAAAATGTAAGGTGTAGGCCAAGGAAAGGAAGGCTGAGAATAAAAAGGTTGAAGAAAAGGCCAAGAGGAAATAAATAGAAGAGAAGGTGGCCCACGTAGAAAGGTCTAGAATGAAGAAAGAAAGAGAGAAAAAGGTTTTCACTCACATGGAACCTAGAAAAGATAAATAAATTGAAGAGACACCTAGCACCCAATCCATCCAAGTAGAAGAAGCTTCATAGTAGGCACACCCTAGTTTTGAAGGAGTACTTGAAGACTAAGAAGGTGATGTTTGCACCTAAAAAGAGAAAAAAGAGAAGATGGTAAAGACCCCACTAGGACAAGAGGAGAGTAAGGCTGACATTGAGGAGGTTCACACCAAATAAACATAATGAGAAGAAGAAATGGATGAGGGGGAAAATTCCAAGGACGAACCCCTCCAAAAATAATATGGTGAAACTAAACTTGAAGAGAAAGAAGAGGTGGACTAAGGGGAGAATTCTAATGAATAACCCATAAGAGATTAATAATAAGGTAGTGGAGAAAACCCTTGTACTATTAAAGGGGAGGAGGAGTATATAGAGATAACCATCAAAGATGAGGAGTATGAGCTGAGCTATAAGGAAAAAGTATAGAGAGGTTCACCCAAGATGATGACTTTTATATGATGGAGTACATGCCACCTCAAGCTACCATGACCTTGATGTGCCATCAAGTTTATTGGGAACTTGATTGCTACATGGATGAACCTAAGTTTGATGTGCTTATGAAATTGATTCTGTTGGTTGAATATTTTTTTGATCAACATACTGATAAATAAAATAGGTCTGATCATCCAAATTATGAAGATTGGTTGTCCAAATGTGTAGGTTTACCACATTAAAAGGGGACTAATCTCTCCTCTCATCAAGGGGAGGTTCCCTATATATATATATATATATATATATATATATATGTATGTATGTATATGTGTGTTTGTGTGTATATATATATATATGTATGTATGTATATGTATTTATATATATATATATACATATACATATATATATATATATATGTATGTATGTATATATATGTACATACATATATATATATATATATATACATATACATATACATATACATATACATATACACACACACACACATATATATATATATACATATACATATACATATATACATATATATATATATATATATATATATATATATATATATATATATATATATATATATACATATATATATATACACACACACACACACACACACATATATATATATGTATGTATGTATGTATGTGTATATATATATATATATATATATATATAAACATAAAGTAATACTCAAGGGTAGAACAAACCATCCATCTCTCTTTCTTTAGAGATGATGCGTGTAAATCAAAGGGGAAATCTCAAGGGAAATGATAGAAAGCACTCCTCTTCTTTCAGAAGTACTATTCAACAAACCATAAGAATCCTTCTGGTAGTAATTGCAAAATGTAACCAAGGAAGTAGTAACCAACAGATTGAGATGTAGCACAAAGTCTTCACCTCCATTGTGAAAGAGTGAGATACGAAGGAAAATGAGGGCACAAAGTCATCCCAAGGTCCATTACACAGAAATAAAAAGAAAACACACTAAAGGCAATTGTGGGGGCATAAAGTCTCTCCACAATTGGCTTTAGGACACCTTCCTGACTACTTTCACTAATTCTGCTTATTGAATTAAAGGAACATAAAATATATTAAGGAAAAAGACATACGAATAGTTTTCTCAACAACAAAGATATCATAGCACAAAGTCTGAAAAGTCACTTGCTTTCTTATTCCAATAACAAAATATGATCAACAATTTGAGCTCAAAGTCTCAGTAATGCCTTTCAATTTTGGCAGAGTTTTGTTTTTGATTGTCAGAGAGAGATATCCTAAAAAAATAAAAGAGAGCCCCTTATATAGCCTCTTCAAGATGGACTTGGGAATAGTAACACATCATGTTGCATTGAATTTTTTTAAGAATATAGGATAGAATTTAGGGGCATCTACCTATTTGATTTTCTCAATGTAAAGAAACAAGTCATGCTATTGAAATTTTACATCTTTCAATATCAACCTGGTGGTCTTCTTCTAGAAACATATCTGATGTGCAAATGTTTCTAGTCCTTCCTCATCATTCCTCCTTTTCCGGTTAATTGAATCAAGTCCTTGATTCAATTTGATGCTCTATTCCTTAGTCACTTCCTACTAGTCTTGACCTTAAAGCCTTTGAATGCATTTCGGTCTATTTTGGGGTTAGGAAGAGCCCCTCATAAGGGTATCTACCCATTGAGCAGTCTTTAGATGGCCTTCAAGCTTCTTTCAGGCTTTCCTTTATTTCCTTTGAAATTCTTGTTTTGCATCCTCCCAAAGGGAAGGTGGCCCTATAGCTTTGGGGAAGTGTCCTTTAATTTAGCAGCTAAGAGTTCCCCGCAAGGGTATCTACCCTTCAGGGTCCTTCAGCGACCTTTTGTCTTTGGAGTCCTTCGAAGCTTTACCACAAACTTTTTCTACAGGCATTTTCCTGCAGACTTTTTCCACAGACATTTTCCTGTGGACAAAAAGTTCACAAACAATTTCTTGCTGACAAAAAGTCTGCAAGAATTATTGCTTTGTCTTTGGCCTTAAAAAATTCCTTCAGGCTTTCCTCCCATAGCCTTTCTAAATTCTTTCATACTTTTTGTCCAAAGGAATTCCTTCGAACAAAAGTCTAAAAGAATTGTTTCTTGCTTTAGTCTTTTTCCCGAAGGAAATCCCTTTATCTTTCAACTACCTTAAAAAAAATTCTGAAAGAACTTACCTTTGCAGCTTCCTTGAAAACGAACCTTCTAAAGGGTGCTTTTTTCAACCAAGTGCCCTCTACAAGGGCACTTGTCTTTCAGGAGGCTCTTTCAAACTTTTGCATTGAACCGCTCTTTTGAACCAACCGTTGAACCAAGCTTTAAACCAAGTCAATGAACCTGTTTGAACCTTTGAACCAAAGTGGTTCAATGGTTCAATGGTTCAATAGTTCCAGCCTCAAAAACTTGTTTAACCTTGATTGAACCTACTTGTAAAAGCCTTTAAACCTGAAAGCAGTTGAACTCTTGCTGCTGATGTTAAACCTTTAAACCCATTGAGATTGTTGAACCAAAATGGTTCAAGGTTCAATGGTTCAATCCTTACTTAGCAGCTTGCTGATGAACTCTTTTGGTTGAACCTAGTCATTGCACCAAATTTGAGATTTTCTAAGTGTTGAAATATTGCATCTTTCTTACAGAGTCCATAGAAATCAACCTGTGAAGCCCATTGAACTTGGCCTGCAGATTCTATAGATTTATCTTCTTGGAGAGTCTGTAGATTTCTCTTCCTACAGAGTCTGTAGATTTTAGCCTGTTGAGTTCATAGATTTCTCTTCCTACAAAGTCTATATATTCTAGCCTACTGAGTCTGTAGATTTTGAGAAGCTTGAAAAATGAGGAATTTGAATGCTCAAAACAAATTTTGAAAATGGAAGAGACAATTTTGGTCTATAGGACCAAAATAGTTCGAATGTTGTCCCAAAAATGAGTGATATTTTTGGGGGACAATAGTTGGCTCTAGTTGGGGAACTTCTATCCATTGTAAAAAAGAATTGAAAGGAGTATAATATAGAATATCTAGTGTCTTCATGTGTACCATTGGGCTATAGAGTCACGTTAACCAGAAATGGAAGGCATCAAAAATGGAAACAAACAAAATAAAATAGAATTAAAAACTATACAAATATACATATGTAGAGATGAAATGATCTGATACTTCAAGAATTGGAGTATTTTAGATGCTGCTTCTTGAGAGGTAGTGAAAATAACACTCTATCTTGATAAACCAACAAGAAGACATTTTGTCCCCAAAAATAGTGACGAGTGAATGGAACTCTCCATCAGGAAACCAATTTTTTGTGTTTTCCTCTTGGCCTTTTCTTCTTCTTTCCCCATGGTGGGATGTGGTATTCAAACTAAAAACCATAACTCTTTGCTCTCTTTGTGAAGAGTTCCTCTTGCTAACTTCAGAATACAGTAGTATGGTCCACCATCATAATTTGTTGTTCTACTATTTCATTCCAGCACATGCTTTGATTATCAGCATCAAACTCCTAACAAACCATCAGCTCATCATCTCCTTTGGTGTGAAGGAGTTTGACCTCTTCACCTTGAGCAATTTTTAATCTGAGCAATAGAGATCTGCATTCAATTATGGAATAATTTCTACCATTGGTTTCAAGGATCCAAGCATCATCAAAAGCTGATCTTCTATCAGATTTCTCTTCATGGGAGATGGAAGATCCTTCTTGATTTGTACTGTGCCCTACCAATTTTTTTGATGCCTTATTTGGATGAAATCCTAGATTTCTAGCTATGGGAATTTCATCAGCTGAGACATGAGCATCCTCTATGGTCAAGAAGTAATTGCCTTTCCTTAAAGGGTCAAACAAAATTTGAGCTGCAGGGGCTGATGTTTGGGTGACCACAATTTTTGCCTCAGACAGGTCCACACTTAGTTCTCCACCAATGTTTAATTGCTCAAGATTAGCTTGCATGGATTTAAACTCGGTCATCTAAATTTTGGATTTATTGACATGATTGATCATGTAAAATGACTGAGATAGATTTGGAAGAGAGGATGGGAGTTCATCCTTTTGGTTTTTGGGAGGGGAAGGACTGATCTATGAATTTAAAGTAGAAAGTGTAGAGATGTTTAATGTACTTACTTATTTGGCAATCATTAGGTCCTTTGACTGGAAAGGAAGAGGGTTCTCTACTCAGCAATTGAAATTTTTGGTTAGGGTCATTCCTTTGTGTTTTCTTTATTAGCCTACTGGGTTGACTAATTCTTAGGTCTGGTAAATACTATGTATGATCTTTCAATTGCTTCACCTTCACTTTTAAGTTCATCTTGGAAATTTAAGAAACCAATGTGGGAGTCACTAGATGATTCTTATAGATCCTCCCTAAAGAGATCAGGACCATTTTCTTACTCAAACTCAGTTTAGAAATAGGAAACATGTTCTGTTTCTAGATATCCAACTACTGAGTTAGTTGGAGGTGCTTTAAGGGCAAGGTTCCTCTATGGGGGAGGAAGATGATTTGGTTACCCTTGATTTCTAGTAGCATTGCCTTGATATGGTTGATTAGGGAATGTCCTCCTTGGCATATCTTTATATAGAGGAGCAGAAGACATACCTTGTGCCATTTGCCCGCTTTTGTACCATTGGGTCAGTGGTGATTGTGGGTGAGTATTTAGAAGATGAAGAGGGTTTGCCTCTATTTGGGTCTATCCTTATCTTTCTTGCCAAGATAAGGTCATATTCTACCTTAGTAGCCAAGTCCTAAGTAGAAGTAAGGTCTATGTGGCCAGCTCATCTCAGTAGAAAACTCACTTCAGGTAGTTATGAGTTGATGAAGAAGCATTTGAGGTTCTGAGGTGTCAGCTAGGTGACCATGGGAATCTTGTGCCTCAGCTTGTTGAACCTAGAAATAAAATCCCTCATAGGCTCATGAGGCTCTTTCTTTATTTGAGTGAGATGGGCCAATAAGGCATGTGCATCTTCTGTGGGCTTGAACCTTACTTTGAACTTGGCTTTGAGTGTATCCTAGTTAGTCACTAATATAGCTTATAGATGGTAGAACTAGTCTATAGTAGCACCTGGTAGTGTCTCTACAAATAGTCTAACTGCCATGTCTTCAAATTCCACTCCAATTACACCATAGGCTATGCTGAAGGCTGCAATGTGTTCATTAGGATGAACTTTCCCATCACCATAGAATTTGGGGAAATTCTTCCTTAAACTACGTGGGAGTTCATGTAGAGGTGGAGTCAATTTGAGTGGGCCAAAAGAGTTACCCCGGGGGCCTCGACCTGCGATGATTTAATTAATAAAAATAGAGATAACAAATCTAGATGGAGTGGCTAGATTGTAGAACAAAAATGGAAAAGGACTAGCTCTGCTTCAGCTTGAGGCTTGAGGCTTCAAACTACGCACTCTTTCCTAGTAGCTCTAGTTTTGCAAACCATATAGAATAATAGAGGTGGAGGAAGATGGTAAGGATTTAATGATAATGGGTAAGACACAGAATAGAGTCGCTAGAGTCTATATAATGGATAAGGGAAAGAACTACTTCAATCTGAAACTTGAGGTTTCAGAATGCACATAACTATATCCCCAGCAAAGTCACTAAAAATTGTTGGTTGAATATTTTGTCGATTAACATACTGATAAACAAAATAGGTCTAATCATCCAAAGTAGGAAGATTGGTCATCCAAATGTGTAGGTTTACCACATCAAAAGGGGACTAATCTCTCCTCTCATCAAGGGGAGGTTCCCTATAGATATATATATATATATATATATATATAGAAGTAATACTCAAGGGTAGACCAAACCATCCATCTCTCTTTCTTCAGAGATGATGCATGTAAATCAAAGGGGAAATCTCAAGGGAAATGATAGAAATCACTCCTCTTCTTTCAGAATTACTATTCAACAAACCACAAGAATCCTTCTGGTAGTAATTGTAAAATGTAACCAAGGAAGCAGTAACCAGCAGATTGAGATGTAGCACAAAGTCTCCACCTCAATTGTGCAAGAGTGAGATACAAAGGACAATGAGGGCACAAAGTCATCCCAAGGTCCTTTACACAGAAATAAAAAGAAAACACACTAAAGGAAATTGTGGGGGCACAAAGTCTCTCCACAGTTGGCTTCTAGACACCTTCCTGATTACTTTCACTAATTTTGCTTATTGAATTAAAGGAAAAAAAAATATATTAAGGAAAAAGACAAGAAAAATTTACTCAACAACAAATATATCACAGCACAAAGTCTAAAAATTCACTTGCTTTCTTATTCTAATAACAAAATATGATCAACAATCTGAGCTCAAAGTCTCAGTAATGCCTTTCAATTTTGGCAGAGTTTTGTTTTCGATTTTTAGAGAGAGATATCCTAAAACAATAAAAGAGAGTCCCTTATATAGCCTCTTCAAGACGGACTTGGGAATAGTAACACATCATGTTGCATTGAATTTTTTTAAAAAGAAAGGTTGGAATTTAGGGGCATCTACCCATTTGCTTTTCTCAATGCAGAGAAACAAGTCACGCTATTGGAAGTTTGCATCTTTCAATATCCACTTGGTGGTCTACTTATATAAACATATCTGATGTGTAAATGTTTCTGGTACTTCCTCATTGTTCCTCCTTTTTTGGTTAATTGAATTGGGTCCTTAATTCAATTTGATGCTATGTTCCTTAGTCACTTCCTACTGGTCTTGGCCTTAAAGCTTTTGAATGCATTCCGATCTATTTTGGGGTCGAGAAGAGCCCCCCGTAAGGGTATCTACCCTTTAGGTGGTATTTAGATGGCCTTTAGGCTTCTTTTGAGCTTTCCTTTATTTCCTTCAGAATTCTTGTTTTGCATCCTCCCGAAGGGAAGGTGACCCTTCAGCTTTGGAGAAGTGTCCTTTAATTTGGTAGCCAAGAGTCCCCTGTAAGTGTATCTACCCTTCGAGGTCCTTCGACAACCTTTTGTCTTTGGAGTCCTTTGGAGCTTTCCCACAGAATTTCTCTGTGGACATTTTCCTGTAGACTTTTTTTGCGAACAATTTCCCACGAACAAAAAGTCTGTAAGAATTATTGATATGTCTTTGGCCTTCAAAAATTCCTTCAGGCTTTCTTCCCGCAGCCTTTCCAAATTCCTTCAAACTTTTTGTCTAAAGTAATTCCTTCAGACAAAAGTTTGAAAGAATTATTTCTTGCCTTAGTCTTTTTCTCGAAGGAAACCCCTTTATCTTTTGACTACCTTAAACAAAATTCTAAAAGAACTTACCTTTGTGGCTTCCTTGAGAATGACCCTTTCAAAGAGTGCTTTTGTTGACCAAGTGCCCTCTGTAAGGGCACTTGTCCTTTGATAGGCTCTTTTGAACTTTTGCATTGAACTGTTCCTTTGAACCAACCATTAAACCAAGCTGATGAACCCATTTGAACCTTTGAACCAAAGTGGTTCAATGGTTCAACGGTTCAATGGTTCAAGCCTCGAAAACTTGTTGAACTTTGATTGAACCTGGTTGTAAAAGCCTTTGAACCTTAAAGTAGTTGAACTCTTCCTGCTAATGTTGAACCTTTGAACCCTTTGAGCCCATTGAACCAAAATGGTTCAAGGTTCAACGGTTCAATCCTTGCTTAGAAGCTTGCCAATGAACTCTTTTGGTTGAACTTGGTCTTTGAACCAAATTTGAGATCGCCTAAGTGTTGAAAGCTTGCTTCTTTCTTGCAGAGTCCATAATAATCAACCTATAAAGCCTGTTGAACTTGGCCTACAGAGTCTATAGATTTCTCTTCCTATAGAGTATGTAGATTTCTCTTCTTGTAGAGTCCATATATTTCTCTTCTTGTAGAGTCCATAGATTTTAGCCTGATGAGTCTGTAGATTTCTCTTCCTACAGAGTCCACAAATTCTAGCCTACTTAGTTTGTGGATTCTAAGAAGCTTGAAAAATGAGGAATTTGAATGCTCAGAACAAATTTCAAAAAGGGAAGAGACAATTTTGGTTTGTAGGACCAAAATAGTTCAAATGTTGTCCCAAAAATGAGTGATATTTTTTGGGGACAACAGATTCAAAGTGATACTAAACTAGAAGAGGGGAATGACTACCAGCTCATGAATCCTAGGGATATTAGCCATGTGAGGTCAGATAATTCCCTCCTCAATATGGCCTCTAAAGTGGAATGTAATAGCATTGTCAATGAAATTTTTACTACCAAGTGGAAATACATTGGACTCAAAGCAAAAGAAGAGATAAAAGTGATGAATCTCAAACTCTAATGGATGGTTGAGTGTGTCAAAGAAGTGGAGCTATCATTTTTGGATGGTATTGACACTTCAAAAATGCAAGAGGTTGATAAGGTTTGTATGCTAGTATCAAAAATTCTCCCCTAGATGAAAATGGCACTAGAAGAACAAAAAGACCCCAATGAATCCTTTAGAAGAGAGATAAAAATCTCAATGTAGTAGAGGACCTCTTCACTAAACTAGAAGAGCTAATAAAAGAAGCAGATGCCATCTTTTGCAACTTCACCACTCAAGCATTAGTTATCATTGCATACCCTTAAAAGTTAAAAGAGGATAAAGATGATTTGGTGAAGCATGCATTTAATGTGAGGAGGACCAAGCATGTCTATGTTATATCATAGGTCAATATCTTAAGCACCTAGTTAAAGACCTAGGAGTAAAACTTGGAGGCATTCTTCCATGCCTTTCAGACAAAGGTAAGTGAATAGTGGGATATTTTAGATGGTGGGGTGAGAAGAGCAAAGGAAAGGATGGAAGCCTTTAGAAAAGAATTTGAGAACATGGATTTTCTCACACTTGAAGTTACATCAACAAAAGTAAAAGGTGTTTCTGAAGAAATCAAACTCACCATTTAGGGCTTTGAAAACTTTAAGGTAGAACTATAGCAGAGCATGCCCAAATTTTATGCAATAAAGGTGTTAAAAGACTAGTTTGAGGTTTGACTAGAAATTTTGTATGGGGTAATGTTGGGCCCCTTTTTGTGATACTTAGTGGACTATGCCAACTCAACACATCTCAACACATGACAATCATTTATAATGATTACTCTATTGAAACCATTAGTACCATCTGGAAGAATCTTTGATGATCTTAAACCATCTAGTAGGTAGGATTTTAGCACTTGGGTTTTTAAGGATATCCCTTTGAGTAGTTGCTCATGGTGGTCAGAGAGTGTGGGTGTTAGAGTAGTGGAGCTAGTGTCATAATGACTCCTAGTGATATCTCAATAGCCAACATGTGCCCATTTGACCTAGAAAGAAGATGATAATCTACATATAAAAGCAAGCTTGAATATAAAGAAAAGGAGGCAACATTAATGCAATAAAACTCTACTAAAATTGAGGGAAACCATTAGTATATTATAACTATCATGAACTATGTTAAGAATTGTAAATGTATAACCCAAGATCACCTATGATCTATTGGGTATGAGTACTTTCAAAGATGAGCACTTGATATATTTCTATGTTATGAACTTTGTGTACTAAAACTATGAACTAATGAAGAATTTTATCGAAAACAGTTGAGTGTTGATCTTATCTAGATGGTTACAACTTTATTTTGTGTTTGTGACCTAAATCTAATATTTATGATAGTATATATTCAATATATGAACATGTTACCTTATGAAGGTTTACCCCTAGTGTTAATGGCATCTCTATTTAATATATCAAGCCCTCAATAGGCTATAAATTATCCTAAGTGTTGAGATAGGTATGTTCTTATGCCCTAACCCCTGCACATATTTTGGTGTGTATTTGAATTTTGAAATTTGTATGTTGCCTTTTGGTTATCATTGCTTTTTGATTTAAATGATTTGGATTTTAACTTTCTTGATGAATTTTTCTATTCTTCCTCCATACGGATTTGGAAAACCAAACATGGGTGATAAAGATGAATTTCAATTGAATACTTTGGACAAGGTTTCTAAAATGGAAAAATTCAAAGAGCATGGGGTCTAAGAGTCTCATAAATCTGTTGATGGTTTAAAATTATGCTTGATCTCAATCAATCAATAATGGGAAGTTTCAAGCTGTGGGACAATGCGGCTTGAAACAACCTCCAGATTTTAGAGAAGTTGGTCTCTTCTTTTTTATTGGGTGTTGGGAAAAAGGGATATGAGATTAAACAAAAATGCAAAATGCAAGAATTGGAACCTAACTATGGTGATGTGCCTGAGTGTAATCCTAATCCTAACCTGAGCACGGTGAAACTATTATATGATTCATTTAGATTTAAGAGCAGACAAGTACATGATCAATGTAAAAGATTAGAGTAACAAAAATAGAGGCTCACAATAGGGAATTCTTTTGCTGAGATAAAAAAATGTCAATAAAGGCATAGTGTTCAATCTTCTTAATAGAATCTTTCAATCACATAAGAGGTGCAAAAATCACGTACAATTATGTAGAACTTCTAATTCAAGAAAATGAGACAAAAGCAAATGACATTCTTAATCACAACTCTAGAGAATCTACAATATAAACTACCTTTGCAAATGACACAGATAACATCAACCAAGGCATGAAGCTCAATCTTCTTAATTCATTCAGCCACATAAAAGGCACGGAAACATGCACAGTTACATCAACTTTACAACTTCAAGAAAATTGAGACAAGAGCAAATGATATTACTGGTCAAAAACTCTAGTAAGTCTAAAAACTATCAGAAATCCCCCCCCCCTTTTTTTCTCTTACAATTCTTCTTCTTTTATAGCCCCTAATCACTCCTTCCATCATCCCCTTTCCCACGCAATGCTTCTCTATCCATCACTCATGGGGGACAAACAGATGGCACCTTCAATGCTTTGGGGCTCCAAAAATCTACTTGATGAACTATTCCATCTACTCAAATTAACTCCATCTGATTTTCCCTCCATTTCACTTTGTGGCAATAGATACATGAAACACTCTATTATGTTGACACGAGAGAGGACACTTAGTCAATCTCCTAAAAATATTCTTATTACTTAAAAGGCACTGAAAAATGACACTTGGCACTTTCCACCAGATTCATCGAATACACGCAGTTCTCTCTACTTCTCCTTGGTTGTGTTGTAGTATCACTCGAGACACATATCAAACTCTTACAGATGGTGACACTTGGAAATTTTCATAGACTTTTGAAGTAACACCTAAGGCCCACCACAATATTTATTCGGAGATGAATCTCAAAGATGTTCTCTCAGAAGTTGATGCATGATAACCTCCACTGCTCCTGGGAAGATACATGGCATCTTTCGCTTCTCCTACTGGGGGTATGTAGCATCTTCTACTTTCTCTGGGGATGGAGTAAGAAGGGGCTTGGAGAGTGACACTTGGTAGCATCTGCTACTTTATGGCACTTAAGCAAAATAAAATGATGCCTTTCTACATTGAACCAAAGTATTGAACCCAGGCGTTGAACCAAAGTTTCTCAGATGCTGACACGTGGTGACTTCTACTGCTACTTAAAAAGGTAGTTCAGGGCCTTCGATGACTTCCACCTGATGCTTTCTGCTACGTTTTGCTCCCTATCCCTTTGAAAACCTTTACTAAAAAGGATAAACATGGGTACCGATATGAGACATAGATGCTGACACGTGGAAGCTTCTGCTTAGCCACTATGAGTACGTGGCACGATCCACAGTTCTTTGGAAAGTTATAAAAAGAGTCTTGGATGATGCCAGTTGGTTGGCCCCATGTTTTGAAAAGTGACACTTGGCAGTTTCTACTTGAATTTAAACATTTAGGCAAAATGAGGCAAAAGAAACAAAAGAGGAGAAATAAGACTCATGCTCAGAAAGTGACACTTGGCAGCCTCCACTGCACTTCGACACTTAGATGGACAATGAACTCATGTTGTACCCCAATTCTACCACTATGACCAAGGTATATGAGAACCAAAACTACAGTGCTTGACTAAAAATTTGAATGCAACATAGAGTAAAAATTTACTCTACAGTTACTGGCGACCATCAGGACTTTTGAGCATGCTCAAAAAGAAAACTCCACCTCCTGCTAGATCAAAATTGTGAAAATTACAGCTTCAAAAGAGCCATCGACATATGTTTAAAACACTTATTTAAAAGCAATGTGAGAAAAAAATGAAAAAATAATGCAAGGAAGGGAAACTATTTAACTATAATACATGAGAGACCCAAGTCAATTGAAATGTTTCAAATAGATTCTATTTATAGGAATCCCTTCAGGTTCTCCCTCATCAATTCTAGCTCAAAATAATTCTTTTGCTTACACATGCAAATTCTATATGGACCAGTCCATAGCGCTTCAAATTTGGTATGTTGACTCGACTTAGCAGCCCTTGTATCCCATTTCAAAACAATTGAGCCCACTTCAAAATTAGGATTTGAAGTCCTTATATCAAAACAATTCTTAACCATTCCCCGATGCTTGATCAATGAATCATGGGCTATATCCCTCTTTTCCTGAACTCCAAAAATTTTGTGAGTCTGACCTACATGGGGCCATTCTCTTCAATCTCAATTTGTTTGATTAGCTGGAGAGCAGGGATTTCCAAGCTTAGGGGAATCATGGCAGACTTTCCATATACCAATTCATATGGAGACATTTTGATCACCTGCTTGGGCATGATTCTATCAGCCCATAGTGCTAGATTAAGCAGTTTATGCCACTCTTTGTGATGATCAACCCCTACTCTTTTGATGAGTCTTATTAGGTTCTTATTGGTTGATTCTGCCAAACCATTACCTTGAGGGTAATAGTTAGATGAAGTTTTCAAATATATTCCATGTCTCTAGGAAAATTCAGATACTTTAGACCCTAAGAATGCTTTAGCATTATCTGATATGATGGTGCGAGGAGCCCTAAAGCAAGTAGTGATACCCCCTAGAAAATCTAGGATCATATTCTCTGTTGCTTCCTTAAGTGGGACTGCCTCAGTCCATTTGGTGAAATACTCTGTGGCAATTAATATCCATTTGTGACCCATGCTAGACATTGGATTTATCATTCCAATGAAGTCAAGACCCCATTGAGAAAAAGGTTCATCCATAACTATAGGACTAAGTGGCATGGCTGCGTTCCTCCTCATCCCCATATAATACTGGCAGGATTGACATTTTCTAACCAGTTGATAACAATCTACAAATACAGTAGGCCAAAAATATCCTGCTTCACTTATCTTTATGGCTGTGGTCTTTGCAGAAAAATGCCCCCTTGATATTCCATGATGCATTTCATGTAGTATCCTCTTAACTTCAGCCTGTTCTACACATCTTAACAATTTTCCATCATAATTTCTTCTAAAAATGACTTGTTCAATTAAAAAAAAATGAACTCCCTGTATCTTATAATATCTCCTCTTGTTTTGAGGGAGTTATCTTGGATAAATCCCATTTTTCATAAATTGAATCTTGTTTATGACCCAAGATTCTTGATCAACCTCTTGTAATTTTAGCACCATCTCTATCTCTCCTTCTGAATCTACTTCCTCAGGTAACATCTTTTCTAGTTCTTGGGTCATATATTGGCATAGACCTCTGCCTCTGACTAGCTTGGTGTGTCTGACCTCCACATCATATTTAAGGATATTAGTGATCCAATTAGATATTTTCTCAATAATCTCACCCTCCATGATGTATTCTCTGACACTTGGGTGAGCCACAAGTATCAGAATTTGGCTCCCTGATACTAGATGCCTAAACTTTTTGAGGGCTTTTACCATGGCATAGGCTTGTCTTTCCACAAAATTGTACTTAGTCACATAATCTCTGAGATTTCTTGAGAAAAAGGCTATTGGGTGTTCCCCCTCCAGCCTATCATCCTTTTGCATCATAACAGTAGTAATACTTGACTCTCCTCCATAGACATACATTACAAAGGGCTTGAGAAAATCTATATTTTTGAGCACTGGGGCTACTGAGATAACCTTCGTGACCTCTTCAAAGGCTTGCTTCCCTTCTGTAGTCTATTTGAAGACTAGATTTTTCTTTAGCAAGAGTGTCATTGGTCTAACCAAGCCTGAAAAATTAGATATGAATTTATTGACAAAATTGATCTTCCCTAAAAAACTGGACTACCTTTTTATTTACTAGAAGAGGTAGGTCCATGATAGCTACAATTCTCTCGAGATCTATATAAACCCCTTAAACACTATGTGCCCCAAAAATTTACCCTGAGGTATAGAAAAAATACATTTCTTGGGATTCAATGATATCCCAAAATCTTGACATCTCTTAAAGACATATTCTAAATTATCAAATGATCATCAACATTTTTTGAGAAAATAGTGAGGTCATCTAGATAGACTAGGATGACCTTGTTTATAAGTTCATCAAAGGCTATATCCATAGCTCATTGAAAGGTGGCTCCTGCATTTGATAATCTAAAAGGCATCTTCACGTAGGCAAATGTCCCCCATTTGGTAGTGAAAGAAGTTTTGTACTAGTCTTCCTCAACTAGCCAAATCTAATTATACCCAGAGAAACCATCAAGTAAAGAAAACCCCTCTGATCTAGCCACAGTTTTCAAAATTTGTTCTATGGAGGGCAAGGGATAGTGGTCTTTCAGAGATGCTCCATTTATATCTCTAAAATCTACACACAGTCTTACATCTCCATTATTTTTCCTAACTGGGACTAGATTTGATACCCAGGTTGAGTGCTTGATTGGAAATATTATTTTTGAATCTAAAAGTTTCTACAACTCATCTACCATTAAAGGCTCAATCCTTGGATTTACTGGCCTCTATTTCTATCTAATGGGCTTGGATCCTTCAGTCAACTCTATTGTGTGCTAGATAATGTCTCTATTGTATCCATGAAGGTCTTCATAGCTCCAAGCTATGACTCTATCATATCTCTGGCACAGTTCAATCAATCTTTGCTTCTCTTCTTGAGTTGTATAATTCCCAAATTTTAGCCTCTTCTCATCACTCACCTCTACCTCAGAATAGTCAGCTTTATCTACCTGGAACCTTTTCTTTTCCAGGCTTACATCCTCTGGGTCAAACAAGTTTTCTAAGGTGATCAATCCTTTGGGGAGCTTATTTGTCCTTAATTGAATAATCTAATCACCATACTCCTCTTCAATTTTAGTTTGCAACTGATCAACAAAATCATCTAATTATTGTAAGAAAGAGACTACCCGAGCATCATTTTCAAACAATTGCCAATTTTCATCATTGTCTAGGATGGTTGGCCTCACTATAACTTTTACTGACTCATTGTTAACCAATAGGCCAATTACTGGGTTAAACTGTGAGCCAATCTAAGCCATCCTATCAGCCTCAGAGTTTTGACTTCTAGAGATTGTCTCAATATTAAAAGCTTCAAAATTTTATATCAAATCCCAAATCTTATGCCTGTAGGATCTCATTCTCACATTCTTGGCCACTACCTTCTCCCATATTTGCTTTACTAATAATTCTAAATCTCCTTTTACTTTTAGGTTCTTTATTCCCTTTTTATTGGCTAACAAGAGCCCATGTACTAGAGATTCATATTCTACATCATTATTAGTGCAAGCAAATTGGAATCGGATAGCCCTTAAAATTTTATCACCATTTGGAGCAGTAAGACAAATTCCTACTCTAGCACCATGTCTACTTCTAGCTCCATCAAAATTCAAAGTCTAGAGCTCTAAATCTTGAGTAGTAGGTACCTCTTCCCTTTGAACATTTGGGATTTCCTGATCTTCATCAAAAATGACATATGTGCCCAAACCAGTAGAGCCATAGTTCCCATACGGGTCACTATGCATCATAGCCAACAACTAGATGTTTTCTTCTTCTTGATCATGCTCAGTCTAGTCTCCTAGTTCTTCGACAAAATTTCTTTCTTTTTATTCAACATGGTATGACTTGATTCTAATCTTTTTGTTGGTTCATTGGTGATGTGGTCCTTAGACAGTGGTTTAGATAGAATTTTCATTTTTGAACCGTATCTGGTTCTCAAGATGGGGTGAGACTAGTCAAGAGACATATAGTCCCCTATTTTCATTGTAAAGTCTCTGGATAAACATAAACAAAAGATAGGAAGAATATCTATGACAACTATATCTTGGTTGACCACTATGTTGGGACATGTGTATAAGTGTAAGGGGAGTTGTTTAATTCTCCCTATGGTTTGCATTGTTTTTCCATCTAGCTGCATAACTCCTTTTAAAAGGGGTTCATAATTTATTTTCAAAGCATTAGCTATTTGCTTGGGCATCACAGTTCTGCTAGCTCCTGAATCTATCAATGCATTATGTAGGAGTTTATTTCTAACTATTAGGGTCAAATAGAAAGGCTCTAGCTTGGATTTACTTGTGTTGCATCATTCACGAAGGTTGTTGTCTTTGGAAGAATTGTATCTTTAAGCTTTTCCTTTCCAATAGGTCCTTCCTTGGTAACAGCATTTTTGGGCACTGCTTACCCTTACAGATCTTCTTACAATAATGTCTTTTGTTTAGGAATAGCCAAAATATCTTATATCGATACTTGTGTTGGAGTCCTCTTTAATTGGTCTACTACATTGATCGGTTCCAATGATTAAGTTTTTTGGTAATAGGGATACCTCATTTTTTCCTGAATCTGGGTAGGAATCTCTTGATTTCATACCAGCTAAAGCACTTATTGTCTAACAACAACATTATTTTCCCCCTGAGATGGAGGATTATTCTTGACTTGAACACTTATAACCTCAGGTTGCTCCACCATCCTCCTCTTTGATCTGGTGTAATAATTAGATTGCACTATTGGCCTTTGGGAGGTAGATGCTTCATTCAAGAAAACTGCTTCTTCATCTTTGATCCATGAGAACAAAGCATGCTCTAAGGCTATTTATTCCTCTTGTTACAAGGACATTCCTTGCATCTAAGACACTAGAACTAAATTCTTCATGTTGAGGGACTGGTAGGCTTGATTATTACTAGTACTAGCAAAATGACCATCCATTCTCCTCTACTTAGCCACTCTTTATTGTAGATTGCCTCTAGGACAATCTCTGGGGGTGTGAGCATCATTGCAAGGGAAACATCAAGCATTAGTATCATCCACATAATTATTCTAACCTGGAACCATCTCCCTATTTAAGTTGGGGGGAATGGTCTGTGAGGGCATGGGAACTACAACTAATTGATTTGTTGGTTGATTGTTGGTTTGCCTTGGAAGGCCTTGATACTAGTTTGGTTGGGATGAAAACCTATTTCCTTGATAGCCTTGATAAGGAGGCTTAGGGAAAGTATTTTGCTACCTCTTTATATTAATCAACTCATTGGAGAATGTCCTTAGCATATTCTTAATATCGTCCATCTCAAATGACTGAGTAGGGACCGGCTACTTTGCAGATGATGGGGGTAAGTATACATAGACACAGGTGGGCTTACAGCTTTAAGAACTTCTTGAGGTAAAGGTATGGTAATTTCTAGAAATACAGGCATGGGAGGCCTTGGAGGTAACTTTATAGCATCAATTAAATGATTTTTAGCTCTGACCGCAAGGTCATAAGCTGCTAGCAAAGTGTGTCCTCTTAGTGACTAAATCATAACAGATATATCTAAATTCAAAGCTTTGAGATAGAACACTATGGCCATAATAGGTGGTGGTTTAGCTATAATGAGGATTCTGTCCCAAGTTTTCTAGAATCTTGTGTTGAAGTCAGTCATGTCCGCTTATGGTCCCCTTTGAATGGTGATCAACTGCTATAATAATGAAGACTTATCACCTTTCTCTACAAATCTTTCAAAGAACTGATCTCTGAGCTAGTCCCGTGTGGATATGGTATTTGGGGTCAAATACTAATACCATTCTAAGGCCTTCCCTTTGAATGAGGTTGCTAACAACCTTAGGGCCACATTTTGCTCTGTGACACCAAGTATGGCACATACATCTGATACGTCTTGAAGATGTTCCATGGGTGTTTTTGAGTCTTTCCCACTAAATTTGGGCAGAGCTTTTAGAGCATTTATTGGGATAGGTTCCCAAACAACTAGTGGTGTCAGGAGGATTAAGGGACTACCAATGTTCTAGCTTGCATAATTTCTTGGGGGTACCGAGGCTCCCATGTTTGGTATTGGTATAAATTGGTTAGCTCTTCTTCTTGGAATAATTACCAGAGGTGGAAAAAGAATACCTAGATTTGTAGCAAATTGTGATTTGGTGACTGGTCCACAGCTCTAACTCCTCATAACTCTCTAGTTCATACGGTCTTGAAAGAAACTTCAAGACTGTTCCCATCGGGCGTGCCAAAAACTATTGATGGTTTAAAATTTCAATTGATCTTAATCAACCAACAATGGGAAGTTTCAAGCTATGGGACAATGCAACTTGAAACAACCGCTAGATTTTAGAGAAGCTGGTCTCTTCTTTTGTATTGGGTGTTGGGGAAAAGGGATAGGAGATTAAACAAAAATGCAAAATGCAGGAATTGGAACCTAACTATGGTGATGTGCCTGAGTGTAATCTTATCTTAACCTGAGCATAGTGAAACTATTATATGATTCAATTACATTTAAGAGCAGACAAGTTCATGATCAATGTAAAAGATTAGAATAATAGAAACAGAGGCTCACAATAGGGAATTCTTTTGTTGAGATACATAAAATGTCAACAAAGGCATTGTGTTCAATCTTCTTAATAGAATATTTTAATCACATAAGAGGCAAAAAAATCATGTACAGTTATGTAGAACTTCTAATTCAAGAAAATGAGACAAAAGCAAATGACATTCCTAATCACAACTCTAGAGAATCTACAGTATAAACTACCTTTGCAAATGACACATACAACATCAACCAAGGCATGGAGCTCAATCTTCTTAATTCATTTAGCCACATAAAAGGCATATAAACATGCATAATTACATCAACTTTACAACTTCAAGAAAATTGAGACAAGAGCAAATGATATTACTGGTCAAAAACTCTAGTAAGTCTAAAAACTATTGGAAATTCCCCCCTTTTTTATCTTACAATTCTTCTTCTTTTATAGCCCCTGATCACTCCTTCCATCATCCCCTTTCCCATGCAATTCTTTTCTATCCTCCACTCATGGGGGACAAATAGACAATACCTTCAATGCTTTAGGGCTCCAAAAATTTACTCGATAAACTGTTCCATCTACTTGAATTAACTCTAGCTAATTTTTCCTCCATTTCACTTTGCGGTAACAAATACATGGAACACTCTATTATGTTGACATGGGGAGGACACTTAGTCAATTTCTTGAAAATCCTCTTATTACTTAGAAGGCACTAGAAAATGACACTTGGCACTTTCCTCTGGATTCATCGAATACACACGGTTTTCTCTACTTCTCCTTGGCTACGTTGTAGTATCACTCGAGACACATATCAGGCTCTTATGGATGGTGACACTTGGTAGTTTCTGTAAACTTTTGAAGTAACACCTAAGGCCCACCATAATATTTATTCAATAATGAAGCTCAAAGATGGTCTCTTAGAAGTTGATGAGTGGTGACCTCCGCTGCTCCTAGGAAGATACGTGGAATCTTTTGCTTCTCCTACTAGGGGTATGTGGCATCTTCCACTTTCTCCAGGGATGGAGTAAGAAGGGGCTCAGAGAGTGACACTTGGTAGCATCCATAACTTTATGGCACTTAATCAAAATGAAATGATGCCTTTTTGGGTTGAACCAAAGTATTGAACCCAGGCGTTGAACCAAAGTTTCTCAGATGCTGACACATGGTGACTTCCACTACTTCTTAAAAAGGTAGTTCAAGGCCTTTCATGACTTCCAATTGGTGCTTTCTACTACGTCTTGCTCCCTAGCCCTTTGAAAACCTTTGTCAAAAAGGAGAAATGTAGATACCGATATGAGGCATAAATGCTGACACGTGGAAGCTTCTACTTAGCTACTATTAGGTATGTGGCACAATTCGTGGTTCTCTAACAAATTATAAAAAGAGTCTCAGATGATGCCAGTTGGCTGGCCCCATGTTTTGAAAAGTGACACTTGGCAGTTTCCTCTTGAATTCAAACATTTAGGCAAAATGAGATGAAATAAACAAAAGAGGAGAAAGAAGACTCATGCTTGGAAAGTGACACTTGGCAGCCTCTGCTACACTTCAACACTTAGATAGAAAATGAACTCGCGCTCTACCCTAATTCTGCTACTACAACCAAGGTATATGGGAACCAAAACTGTAGTGCTCGACTAAAAATTTGAATGCAACATAGAGTAAAAATTTACTCTACAAAATCTAAGTAAAATAAAATTTCTATCTTGAGTTTGACCTTTTTTGATCCAATGTGGAGTGATAGTAAAGGGAAATCAAGAGGAATGACATAGAACTATTCAAATTACTTTAAATTGCAAAAAATGTGACAAAGGGCCAAAAAGGGATACAAAGATAGTAAAGTGTGATTCCTTATCATAAGAATGAGGGAAATGGAGGAAAAACATGATAACATAGTTTATTGTACTAATTTCATCTATCAAAAGAATCAAAAGCTAAATTTTGAGAACAAGGATGTAAAAATATGAAATGATGGTAATTTTATGATGAGGGATAAGTCATATCCATGGTCTTATACTATAACTTCATAAAAGAGAAACCCATCAGGGTGATAAAAATCAAGTGAAAGATAAAGTGAGGTAAACAAAATATGGTAGTTTTGTGAGGAATGTCAGGTCCTATCCATGGTCTTACAAAGAAACTCAAAAGGAAAACCCAAGGGGTTTCAAAAAGCAAACTAAAAAATATTAGGGAGAAAAAGATGTAAAAGATGGTAATTTTATGAGGAATGCCGGGTCCTATCTATGGTCTTATGAATTAATTCACAAAATAAAAACCCAATGGGTGTTAAAAGAGAAAATGAAATAATATAAATAAGATTATGATACATGAAGAAACCAAAAGACCAAAAGGGAGGACTAAAGGTTTGTGAAAGAAAGGAACTTGTTTTAGATGGAGAGATCCTTATAAGTAACCTACAAAAAGTTTTAAATAAAAAGCATGAAAATAAGGTAAGGATCCTAAACTAATGTCTATATCAAGGATGAACTTGTGAGAGATAATCCTATGTGTCTCGGAAGGTTTCTTAAAGTTGAATTAGTTTGGTAGCATGTAATGGAGAATAAGAGTGGGCATTGCAAGATTCCCTAAAGGGTAATTGGATTTAGGGATGGGCATTACAAGATGCCCTAAAGGCTATAGTAATGTGTGGATGGGCATTGTAAGATGGCCCATAAGCTAAAAAGAGAAAGAAAAGATAGGAAAAAAGAAGAAAGAAAGAGAAACCCATATAGTGTCTAAATGGATTCAAGTTTTCCAAGAAGATTATAATAGGGAATGTGATTCTTTAGGAAATAAAAAATATTCTAAGAAAGAAAAATGATAGGTAGATATAAATAACTAATTCAGATAGATAACTAAGCTTTTCATATAAGGAAAGTAAAAAAAAACTATACAGAGTCGATTGTGTTGACCTAGTATAGAGAATATGACTTGAAAACTATACAAGGTTGACTAGGTTAACCTAGTACCAAAAAAAAAGGCTAAAAGTTGATGAAATGGGAATACAGGGTTGATTGGGTCAACTTATTTTTGTATCCTAGACAAAAATTAGGCAAAAAAAGATATAGGGTTGACTAGGTCGACCTAGTTCTATATCTGAGGGGTAGAAAAGAATACTATGTCGATAGGGTTAACCTAATACTATAAATATATGAAAAATGAAATGATAAAAAGAATTAAATAAGATGAAAAAATCTTTCAAGGGTTAGTGCATGTCAAGTTCACCAGAATGTATTATGAAGATGAAGCTAAAGTGAAAACAATGCTAGTAAGAAAGTGGAAACATGAAGACAAACCAACTAGTGGTGGGATAGGATTCATGTTAGGTTTACTAGAATATATTCAATCAAAAATGCATCATGTCTATAAATCAATTCTAGCTTAGAGAAAATAGAGCATACCTACACTTTTGATTAGGAATAAATTTATTAAGCAAGAACATGACCAATATGGGGATCCACTAGACTTGATTAGGGGATCCCTTGTCACAATACACCATGATAGGAAGGTTTCAAAAGCCTTAAATCTAACATAATCACACAATAACCCTAAAAGAGTCTTAGGTTTAATGTTTAATCTATTCTAATAGCAAGAAAGTAAATCTAATCTAGTGCATACCAAAGCTTGTGGCACAATATGAGGGGTTAGTAAAGCAATCAAAAACATGTATAATAGAATCTCAATTAAGCTAAGCATGAGTAAGACTCTAATATGTGGAATATGAAGGGTATTATTATTCTATCCAATAATTATGCTACTTTTATTTATTAAATAAATAAAAATAAATTTATAATATACTTACATGAATGTGAACCCATTGAGACTCAATCTCTCCCTTGGTAAAAGGGGCTTCACAAGAGGTTTTTTTGGTTTGTAAGGATAACTAGGAGAGGATAAAGCATCCAAAACTTATCCACAAGACTAGATTATCTAAGTAGAAACCCTCAACTAAGACTCCTCAAGTAGAAAGGTGAAGAGAAGATTATATAGAAGCTTAAGTGAATAATAACTCTTTATTGCATATTGAAATAATGATGAAATGATCTTGTATTTATAGGTGGATCTCATGCTAAACCATTCCAAATATGTCATTTATACAAGTTTGACCCATTTGACATTATAAGTTTTCAAGAGATAAATTACTAGGTCCTAAGCTAAGTCAACCAAAGGGCTAACAAAACTCCAAGTGAAAAATATCCAAAATAGTATAGGGTTGACCTAGTCAACCCTGTATAGTAATCAAAGGTTGAATATTGTATAGTGTTGACGTAATCAACCTAGTATAGTCAACTGGTGAAAGGGGATCAAGGTGAGGAAAGGAAGGATGGAAAGAGGTAAAATACTAGAGGAGTATGAAAAAGAGGATTAATAGCTTAGGTAATGGTTTTATGAGTTGGTTGAATTGGAAAAATGTGGCAATAAGGGAAAATAATCCTTAGAAGTACTAAAGGTCTGGCCAGCCCTTTCTTGGTGTAGCCCTTCACGTGTGTACTCAGAGAGATTAAGTTTTGATGGGTTCTTGCAAGATGTAAAAATCAATATATGATAAAATTTGAAACTATTATGTGTATATAGTACACAACTTCAACAAGATAACCATTTTAAGTGCTCCTCTTATTGAGTTATCTCCTTCAATAGGAGTCTTAATGGGATTGATAGGCCAAGATGATCAGGGTATAGCCCCATTCACAAAAATCACTTTAGTATAAAACATGTTCAATACTACAACTATCAAAGAAGTGTCTTTTGATTCTACATATAATAGTGAGCTAAACATAGTGGACAATGCAAATGTACTGTCCAATTTAGACCAAAGTGGTGTAAACACATAAACAATGAGTCCACAACAAAAAATGCTTTTAGTTAACACCATCAGTTGTTTAAAATCATAAGGGGTAGGAACTTATACTTGTTAAATACAAATAACTACCTATAATCCTCAACCAACTGCTTCTTCAAGTACTCAAACTCAAATATTAAGTAGTCAAGTAATGACTAGTACCATGACTCAACAAAATATGATGAATGCTACTCCACCACAATAAGTGAAAACTAAAATTCTATAATAATAGGCACCATCCAACATACCAATGTAGTATAGGCCAAACATTCTACCACATTAATATGGGTAACCACTATTCCACCTTACTAAGTAGTGATGAACAAAAGTATTCAATCATAGACCAACATGCCAATAAAATCATATATGGTGTATAACAAACATTGTACAAGTATTGGTTGATGACAAATACCAACCCTTTAACATGCATCTACTTCCCAATAAGGATTCACCCAACCAATAGGTTCCAATGTTTCACAAGTGCCAATTAGGCAATAATTACTTTTTGTGTAAAATATGCCACAATCAACAAGGTTTGAATAGTCAACATCATATCCCTATTCAACTATTGAGAATTTTAACTATAGGCCAAAATGGGTCAAACCCCTATAGTTAGAATCATGCATAAGGGCCTTTTTATAGTGACATATGGTATGATTCATCCATTTGATTTCATGTCCTATTATATTCTAGCTTTGGTCATAGTCTAGCTTAGTCCTTATGTCTTTTGATGTCTTAGGGATATATATGCAAGTGGTAGGTTTTCAAGGATCCAAATAGGTATTCATGGTGATCAATACAATCCAAGATTAGGGATAAGTCCATAAAAGAATAAAAAAGTCCATTTAGAGTGGTAAAAGCTTAGGAACAAGCTTTGTGAAGCTAAACCATCATCAGGACATCATATGGAAACCAAAATGGACTAGTTCACTTGGGTATTCTATAAATATGTTTATAAATACTCGTATGACCATTAGACCATGTATGATCAATGTTTTAAGTGCCAAAATCATTTTTTACAAGTTTCATATCTTGATGATCCTTCTATGTCAAGATTTAAGACTTCAAAGTTTAGTTTGCCAAGTCTAAGGGGCCATGTCGTCCTGCATGTCACATGGAAATAAGTAGACTAGCTTGTTTGATAATTTTTTTGTCTCCACTCAAGAAGCTACATGAGCTAAAATATTATAACACCATGAAGCTCTTTGAGATCATGTCCTAAAAATTTCAAGTTTGCATTAACTTTCTAGCTCAAGCTATGGAGTTTCAAAGTTAGTCACTTAGAGAAACATGTTCACACAAGTGTCAAATTTGAACCTTAGAAAATAGCCATTTATATTAAAATGACTAGTGATAAGCACATATATGTTATGAAGAAATAAACTGGATAGATTTTTTTGTAATTTATAAATGCATTTAGAAATCTATTGGAACTAGTGGATCAAGTGGACATAATCCTTCTTGTATCAAGAAGATTTCCTAAAAATTTGGTGTCTCCATGACCTTTGCACTTCCAGACACAAGCTTTCAAAGTTAGTCAAATAATGGGAGACATCCACACAGATGCTAACTTTAAGATATAACAAAAATACATTAGGGTCTCAAATTAGATGATCATGCAAACATCAATTATGGTCTCCCAGATGTCAAATGACAATCATGTGGATGTCAAATTTAGACCATGGTAAATAGCCATTATTTTTAAATGTAAGAAGATCAATGATACACATTCAATCATATCGATGATCCAACAATGTAAACTTGACTGATAGGGAAGTGAGCCCAATGATATATATAGTACATATTCACTTATACATATTGATCTGATGGACTGAGATGAGTCAAAAGATCAAGGAGCTTGAGAGGCCGCCACATGGCATAAACACTAAAGCTGGTAGGTTGATAGTGGGATATTGAAACCAATATGTGATGACATGTGTGTAAGCTTAGATAGATTTGACAAGTCAAGAACAAAACTAATGATTCATGATCATTCATATCAAGCAAGATCAATGGTGCAATATGGGTTAAAGGGTCAAAATCTGATAGCAGGGATTTTTGGGACCAATGAAAATATAGATAGATAGGAATAATTTGATTGGCCTGAGTTGGTTTTTGATATTAAGGTTGAACCAAAGGGGAAATTTTTTGACCAATGAAAAAATAGGTCCTATAGGGTCATTGATCCACCAATGAATCTCGATCAAATTATATAAAAGGACACATTGATGTAGATAGGTTAAGGAACATAAAGGGACCACCATCAAATCTTAAAATGGACCTCTAACTTGAGGGTTTGTGTCATAGAGGGTTAATTTTGTGACTATGTTCTCTATTTTTAGAAGAAAGAGTTTCAATTTCAAAGGGTACCATGAAGGTGGACACATAGGCTCCAATGGTTTCATCTCCAAGACTAATTACATGAAAAAGACCCTTCTCTCCACTTGTGTGTGCCATGATTAACTAGTTATGATCTCTCTTAAGCTTTAATGATAAGTTTCTCTCAAGAGTAGGTGGAAGCAGCCACATGTCAACTTCTACCTGACTCTCGAAGGACCCTCTAAGTTAGGTGGATGTTGCCACATCCCATTATCAGCTTGATGGAAGCTGCCATGTGTCAACATCCACATTTCAAAGTGTCTCTTAAGTTTCAAAGTAGCAAACTATGACACATTTCAAAAGTGGATGCACTCTCAGCCAAAGAGCCAATGGAGTAGCAAAAGATAGTCTGAGGGATGAAGGAGATAGAGGAGGCAAAATAGCCAAGTGCAGAAGCAAACAAAGTAATCCAAGTGGCACAGGAGAGTGTCGACTCAAGGATTTATTCTAGTCATTGACATATTACCTACCATGCAATCATCAAGAGGCACAAATAGTGAATGGTGCGACCTGTTTTATTCAATATGCATTGATGAGTAGGCAAATGGTGTGGCTCATAATTTTTAATCTTGACAAGAGTCGACACATCATTATCTTCAGGTGGCTTCCTCATTCCAATGCTTGAAAAGCACATGGGTCACTTATAAAAAGGGTGCTAAAAGGCCTCCTTTCTTCATCTATATTTTGTAAAATTTCTCATTTGAGAAGGATCCACTCTCTTAGCCTTAAGGCAAAACTCTTCCCAAAAATCTCTCAGGCTTGTAAGGCAGAGCACTGCCAGATTTTACCTTGAATCAAGACTTAGCATTTTTACCTCTATCTAGACTTACACTTTAAAGTATATGTCTACTTTCTTCTTCTGTGTTAAGTCATTGTCTTTCATGATTTTATAGATCAATCACAGTATGTCTAGTGCATTGTGAAGTCTCCTTTTTGTAGGTCTACTAGAAGTGTCTATAGAGGAATGTGGGTGTCTGTGAAATGGCTACCATAATTATGTCTGAGGATGCCTCTGGTGGTTTCTTCCTCCCTGTATTTTCATAGTCCCTAGCTAACATTGCAGAAGAGCTTCCCACTTTAGATGAAGTGTATAGGTGATTCTTTTGGTGAAAAGTGTCTATTCAGGCTGGGTGGGTCACATTTTCTGGTGTATCACCTTTTCATTTTTTAGGCTTAGGTTCTATTTTCAGCATCTCTCTCTCCCTTTTCATCCCCCCTTTTTCATTTTATTTGTTAGTAGTAGGAGAAACTAAGGCCTAAAAGATACATCAAAGGGAGCTAGCCCTCATCTAGAGACTCTCCCCTCTAGCTTCACCGTTCCCATAGGCGAGAGGGGAATTTCCATTGTTACATGTGGAAGGGTAGGAGCTAGGCTTCCTACCCCCAGGTGCAATCCACTACATCAACATTTTATGGCACACTTGGTGGGACCAATTAGGACAAGTTTTGTCTAAAGAGTTGAAGAATTTTTGGTGTGTTCTTCAACTAACTAGCCTTTGGAGGCTTTTTGCATCAACACCAATGGCAACTCCAAGTTAAATCTACTGGTTAAGCAGTTTTGGTGCCATCAAGAAATAGTATTCTAGCATGTATAATTCCATCATTCAGATCCATGGACCCTATTTTCCTTGGTCAGCCTATCTATGATCCTTACCAAAATTATGTTGATCCTTATCAGGTTTAATATGGCCAGTCTCAACCCTGCCATAAGCTATATCAACCTTATGCCCAGTCTTCTCAATGTGTCACTTCTCCTACTCAATCTAGTCTCTTTGCCAATCAACCTATTTCCACATTCAAACAAGCACTACTGGGATATGAAAAGTATGTAATAGAGCATGACACTAGAAAGGGATGTGGCTAAGAAATTCTTGATCATGTCATCCATCAAGTAAGAAATGCACTGGATCAATTTAAGAGTGAATGGACTCTTATGGAAAGAGCCAATTGGTAAAGGCTTATAAGTGAGATGTTGGATGTGAGTGGTATGATTGCATCTTTGGAAGAGAATCTGAGTATTTATGAGAGGCAGCCTTACCAAGTCTATCAACCTGCATACTCACTGCCCCAAGTATCATATCAGTCATACACAACCCCTTCTTATGAGCCAAGTCAATCCTGTCAAAGTCCTCTCCCTAATCATGTTGGGGGGAGTTCTGAAATAGTAAATCTTGTATTTTAGGCTAATCTTGATAGATAGATTGAATTAGCAAATCTTTAGATGCAACAATCCATTTTGGCAGCAAGGGAAGTGGAATCTAAACCCTCACTACCCTCTCACATTGTGGCCCCATCACCCCAAAGGGATATGCCCAGTCCAAATGCCTTGAGCCATAATAAAGTGGTTGAGTCATGGAACAACAAGGAAGAGAAAGACATTGTCCAAGAGTGTGAGGTACAAAATGAGGTTAGTCCTTTTCAAGTCCTTCCTACCCTTCCTTTGGAAGCTTCTTACATTTCATGGCAACCTTCATGCACTCCCCATCTCTATAATGATTCCTATGAGCTCCAAGAGGTACAAGATGAGGATAATCTGGCTAAGTAGATTGAGGAATTAGAGGCTAAGATGAGACTATTGGGAGAAAGAGAGATGGAGTTTTTAGACCTTGTAGAGGAGCCAACACCAAAAGACATCCCTTCCACCAATCTACAAGATAATTTCAATATTGATGAAGTGTTGGTAAAGTGGAGGGATGAAAATCAAGAAATTTTAGCCCAAGGTCTACTCCCTCCTATTATAGAGAAAATTCCCTCTTGTGTGGCAAATCCTTTCTATCAGATGGCACTTGCTCATTTTGACTCATTCGATGCATCAATCGACCCTGCCTCTAATCTTGTATGCCTAGCTTTTCAGTACGCCTCTTTTCAAACAGCTCTTCTTGTACATGAGTAGGCCCTCCCAAATCTTCCTCAACCTCCTCAAGTCTTTCAACATGATCTCTAAATTTTAAGCTAGAAAAAGGATTATCATGAACTAGCTCAGGGCCTTGAAGAGGATAAAGTTGCTACCTATCCACAGGAGCAAGATTCCCATCCCAAGATCATGAGTTGGAAGCAAATAGTGGAATCATGGAATAGAAAGGAAGAGGAGGATAAAGGTTTTGTTCAAAACCTTGAAGAAGATGAGGCTTCTCCTACTCTTGATGATGATTGTGACCTCTAGGAAAGGCTTTTCTAGGAAGATATAGATAGGTGGATTGTGAAGTTGGAGTCCAGAACAAGTTTCCTCAGTGAATGTGTGATGGGCATTTCAAACCAAATAGTAGAATCCATGTCTGAACACACCCCATCCACACACCTCCAAGAGGGTTATCAGGCTACACCTAATATTGATGAAGTGCTAGCCATATGGAAAGAGGAGAATAATTTGATTTTAGCTCAAGGACTGCCTCCTCTTCCACATGTTTTTTCCACTTCATCCCTTCTCAAGGAGGAACCTATTTTGTAGAGGTGAGTGAGGAAGAAAAGATCCAATTTGTATTTCTTTAGGAGGCTATCATGAGCAATAATGAAGAATAAATCATCATTAATGCTCCTTGTGAAGACCTCATTAGCAATGGAGAAGACATAGGGCATGCATACATGTAGATGTTCCAGCAATACGAGGAGGAACATAAGCATGGTGAGCTCTCTTCCCCTTTGTTTGATGAACTTCCTTGTTGCTTCGATGAGGAAGATGATTATGCTGAGGAGCCTAAATTAGAGGAGGATCAGGAGAATATCTTTGAACATATAGAGATCCTGATCTTTGAGGAGGAAAAGGAGAGGTATATCTTCCTTGAGGAAGGCCTTGAAGAAGAGAGCTTTAAATAGAGGGGTGATGTTCTATGGGATGAGCAATTAGTTTATGATTCCATTCCAGACATCACAACTATCACCCTTATTCAAGAGGGCCAAGAGGGAGTAGAGGATGAGTTTGGCATGATTTCCAATGAAGTAGAAGGAAACAAGTCAAACCATGATGCATTACAGAGGGACTGTGCAGATCAAAGGGCTTATGGTGATGAGCCAGCAGCCACAGATTTCTTGGTGATATGCACCAACATGAAGGACCAGCATTCAAAAAACTTCTAGGAACAAAAGGAATACATGTATGTTAGAATCATTTTCGAATTTGATCCACTTATATACAAGCCAAGCAAGGTGATAGGCAAGAGGAGCAGGTCACCAAAGCCTTTTCTCATTTAGCCGCTTGTCTGGCACCATAAGTTCCCTAGCCAGGAAGAGGACTTAAGAAATTTTCCCTTTAATCCAGGAGGGAGGTGAGAATACCTGGTTAGCTATATATAGTAGTTTTCTTTCTATTTTCTTTCCTATTTTCCCTAAGTGCAATTTTCACAAGTAGAGTTTTTAGCCTTGTGTGTGTTTTTCCCTTCTGTGTTGGGGGTAAAAGTTTCATGTTTGATTCTTGGATCTATCGGGGCTATTGCTAATATTTTCAAGATGCATCTTGACTCTGTACTTAATGGATTTTAAGGCAACTGGTCCTTAAGCATAACAGGCATGCTTCACCTGGGAGTCACCAATTTGTTGACCATTTTGGCCCTGCAAGCCAAAATCAGTCCCCTTCTTCCCTTGTTATTCAGAGAAAGTTAATTTAAATTTGTACAAGTTCATCAAGCTTTAGTTCATCACTTCAGTTTAATGACAAGTTCAATGGTGAGGTTCAGTGGAGAAATAGTTCAATGGCAAAGCTAAATAATGATAGGCATGCAAACGTCAAATTTTGCAACAAAGGAATCATCAAAGGGAAGGAATAAGTGGAAGTAAACACGTGTCAACTTTTGCATGATTCTTAAAGGACCCTAAAAGTACATAGATGTTACCACATGTCCTTGCCCATCTCAATGGAGTGTGACAAGTGTCTGTGTCTGAGGCTTCAGGTTTTTTTAAGCTTCAAAGATAAGCCTCTCTCAAAGTGCAGCAAAAGCTGCCAAGTGTCAACATCCACAAGTTTCTCTTGTTGGCTTCAAAGAAGACTATATTGGGCCTAAATGAGTTACTAAAGACTATGTGAAGCATGATAAGTATCACTATCCACAAGAATCAAATGATTTTTGAAGTTTTCCAAAGGTAGCTAAAGGCTCTACAGAAGCAGCCACATGTCACCTTCTATAAAAATCTTAAAATGCTCTACGTGACCCTCAAGGGACCATCAAAGGTGAGTGGATGCCACCACATGTCCTCACCTACCTTAGTGGAGTGTGAAAAGTGTCTACATCTAAGGCCTTAGGTCTCTCTTAAGCTTTAATGATAAGTTTCTCTCAAGAGTAGGTGGAAGCGGCCACGTGTCAACTTCTGCCTAACTCTCGAAGGACCCTCTAAGTTAAGCAGATGCTACCATGTCCCATTATCAGCTTGACAGAAGCTGCCATGTGTCAATATCCATGTTTCAAAGTGTCTCCTAAGTTTCAAAGTAGCAGACTATGACATGTGTTAGAAGTAGATGCACTCTTAGCCAAAGAGCCAAAGGAGTAGCAAAAGATAGCAAAAGGGATGAAGGAGATAGAAGAGGCAAAATAGCCAAGCGCAGAAGTAGACAAAGTGATCCAAGTGGTGTGGGAGAGTGTTAACTCAAGGAGTTATTCTAGTCATTGACATAATACCTACCATGCAATCATCAAGAGGCACAAACAATGAATGGCATGACCTATTTTCTTTAATATGCATTGATGAGTAGGCAAATGTTGTGGCTCATAATTTTGAATCCTGACCGAAGCTAACACAACATTATCTTCAGGTGGCTTCCTCATTCCAATGCTTGAAAATCACATGGATCACTTGTAAAAAGGGCACCAAAAGGCCTCATTTATTCCTCTATATATTGTAAAATTTCTCATTTGAGAAGAATCCACTCTCTTAGCCTTAAGGCAAAACTCTGCCCAAAAATCTCTCAGGCTTGTAAGGCAGAGCACTACCAGATTTTACCTTGAATTAGGACTTAGCATTTCTACCTCTATCTGGACTTGCAATTTAAAGTATATGTCTACTTTATTCTTCTGTGTTAAGTCATTGTCTTTAATGCTTTCATAGATCAATCATAGGATGTCCAGTGCATTGTGAAGTCTCCTTTTTATAGGTCTACCAGAAGTGTCTATAGAGGAATGTGGGTGTCTGTGAAATGGCTACCATAAGTGTGTCTGAGGATGCCTCTGGTAGTTTCTTCCTCCCTATATTTCCACAAACCCCTAGCTGACTATTGTAGAAGAGCTTCCCACTTCAGATGAAGTGTATAGGTGCTTATTTTGGTGAAAAGTGTCTATTCAGGCTGGGTGGGTCACATTTTCTGGGGTATCACCTTTTCATTTTTTAGGCTTGGGTTATGTTTTCAGCATCTCTCTTTCCCTTTTCATCCCCCCCTTTTTCATTTTATTTATTAGTAGTAGGAGAAACCAAGGCCTAAAAGATACATCAGAGGGAGCTATCCCTCATCTAGAGACTCTCCCCTCTAGCTTTGCTAGTCCCACAAGTGAGAGGGGAGTTTCCATTATTACATGTGGAAGGGCAGGAGCTAGGCTTCCTACCCCTGGGTGTAATCCACTGCATCAACAATTAACACTAGGAAAAATTTATAACAGATGGATCTAATCATTGTAACTACATTGATGCCAAAACTTGGCTTGAAACCACTTGATCCCATCATTGTAATTGTATGGAGCATGAGTGAAGGAATATTGAACTATTATAACTTCTTGAAGATGAGCCAGATAAATCAAGAATTTCTAAAGAACTAATTGGTAGAGGCAGTTGTAACTATAGTTAAAATGAGGTTGTTCCCCTTGGGATTATCTTTTCCCACTTCTCTCTCTCAAATACTATAATTAGATGCCATTTTGGCCTTTGTAAATAACACACCATGTATTGTGAAGCCTTATTGGACTGATGTCATATTTTGCCTTTGAATATTAATGCAAGTCTATTTCTAAGTTTTGAAAAATTATCCAAGTCTACAAGTGATGTATGGTGATGAGAAGTGATAATTCTCTATCCTTCCTTCCCTTATCCTTTCTTTTTGGAGAAAGAGTTCCTCGTCTAATAGGTCATGTAGAGTGTAGTGTAGTGTGTAAAGATTTTTCAAGTATACAATTATCTTTGGAGTGTGAAATCTACCCTCTGGTTCATTTGCCTTGTGTTGATGCTCATATCTCACCTTTATATTTAAATGATTATGTTAGAACTCATTAAGACTTAAAAACTAATTTGTATGCCTTATTGCATATTGGTAGAAATATGATGGTTAGATGGAATACATTCTGGTGCATTACCTCCTTTAGAGTAGGTTTAATTTATACATTCTCTAACTCTTTTCCCCATAAGTAAATAGTAATTTATGTGATAAGAATTTCATAATATATTTAGGGAGCGAGGCCCTTAAATCTAGAGGCTAATTTCTAATATAAGTACACCCACATACTTGGAAATGTTCCCATGTTGCCCAAATCTAGAAGAAGCTTAAACAACTTCTTCTAGGGTAAAAGATTTAGTGACAATAGTTCTACATGCTTGGTGGGACATATTGTCATCAAGACAACTTATCAAGGTGAATTTTGGTCTTAACAAACATCAACTATAAATTGGTGTGTTACTCAGCATTTGGTGACTCCTTCAAGGTAAATCTAATTCTAGGCCATTATTTTGTTATAAAATTTCTTTCATAATTCATGGATTAGGTCATCCTATAATATAACATCCAATCTTATTAACCCACACATTTAACTTGAAATTCCTCTTACAATTCAGTGTCCACAACCTAATCTACCCTTTCAAGAACAAGTAGATTTTGTTAGGGAAGAAGAGGTTGAAGAGGTTGAAGAATTTGAATATCTTGAATAAGAAATGGATAGACCCCATTCTTTCTTTGCCTTCAATACTGATAATCCATTCCAACTTCATGCATATGATGCCATTCCACCTAACACCATAAAATATGTTCCCATATTCATTGGTGAGAGTTATGTCACACCTCGCAAACACATTAGAGAAATTTATAACTTTTATAGTTTCCACAATTTGGTTTGAGAGAACATTGCCATTAGGCTCCTTGCATGTCCCTTAAAAGGAATACTCTTGATTGGTATAGGACTCTAGAAGGTGGATGCATCACAATATAGGATGATTTTGGAGTGTTGTTTACTTCTATATTTGGAAATGAAAGTGACCATACCTCTCTCATATATTAGCTCAACATGATAAAAATAGGGTCCAAATAAACCATGCATGACTTAAATGAAAGGTTTTAGAGGACTTGGCATATATTTCCTCCTCCCATGAGACCACCTATTATCTTTGTGTTCCCTTCTTACTTGAAAACTATTGGGATTGAAATTGATGTCATGCTTCAATCTATGAGAGATTATACTCTTCTTGAATCATATGATATTGATATCAAATCTGATAATAATCTCATCCAAGATGCAAGACTACCTCCTAAGGTTTCTATGCCTCCATTGTCTCATACTTTTTCTAATACTCTAGAAGTGGCTCGAGTTCCTAATGTCAATACCATGACTAAGGTTGCTCCCAGGAAGGCAAAAGATTATGCTTATTATAAAGCAAAGTTCCTAGCCTTAAAGGCTTAGACTAGGCAAGTTAATATGAAAAAATATGCTTATCAAAATCCTTACCCCTATAGATAACAATATCAAAAAGGAAGAGTCCAATGATAGCCTAATTATAACAAGCTTGCTAATGCATACAATCCTAACTCTACCACCAATGCAAGGGAGATGGTACCAGTTCATAACAATTTGGTGTAAGGAAAAGATTGGTAGCAAGACCAATTCATGGATGTCAATGAGAATGGAAAGCAAGATCTGGTGGTTTCAGGAGTATTTATTCCCCTCCTATCAAATTAAGATGAGGTGATGATGCAAGCTAATGAGGATTGGCTACCTCAAGGAGAGATATTCATCAATTTCATAGTTGAAAACACTTTTATTCTAAATTAAGGAGCCTTTATCACAAATAATATAGGGTCCAAGAGAAATTATCTATGATGTGGTATTATCATGCCCATAGGCTCATCCAATCCTCCTACAAGGCAACAAGACATAGCTATAAGTGTGATGGTTCTAAAAGCTTCTACATCTCCATCAAGTGAAAATATGGTAAGGTTTATTGCCATTCCTCAAGTTACAAGTAATTTGATACTTGAAAGAGCCCAATATAAACTAAGTATGGATTTTTTAAATGTTATAGATTATTTTAAGATCACTAAAACATCTATTGCTCTTTGGGATTTTCTTCATATGCCTAGTCAAAAAGAACTACTACAAAAGTAGTTATCTATTATCCTTACTAGTGTCTCACCCTTAAATCAAATCCATGGCCATGTTTATCTTGAAAATTATCATATTAAAATTTTTAAACCATCCACTATGGCTAATAAACCTCCACCATTTTACCTTACCCTCATTATAGGTGATAATTTGGTAGACAATTGTATAATCGATAGCGGAGCTTCTACTTTTGTCATGCCCAAAGTTGAAGTTGAAAAGATAAGATTGATATATGAGCCAAATAAAAAATGGATCCTTGAATTATATGGTACACCTACCAATATATTAGGATTGATAAAATTCTTTAAGGTTTTTTTCATGATTGTCCTAGTTTTCCTATCTTGCAAGACATATTTGTGGTTGATCTCCCAACCCACTTTGCAATTTGCCTATCAAGGGATTTTATAGCTAGGATAGGTGGATATATCTTATCTGAATGGTATTTATTGACATTTAAAACAAGGTATGGGGCCAAGGTGACAATTAGGACACAACCCATTTCAATGTTTTATATAGAACCTTACATTGAGACAAGTTCTAACTTGAATTGTGTTGTTCATGAAGAAAAGGATTCTATTGAAGATGATGGAAATTCCTCAAAGATTAAAGTCATTTAATTATTTTTTCTTGATTAATATGGTACTAACACTTATTATCATGATATTTATGCTCTCATGGAGGCAACTAATCTATGAGTGTATTGTATACATGAAGAAGGAGTACCAACACCTCTACTTGACAAGGAAGAGGGTGGAGAGGATGAGTTGTGGAATATGTTTTTTGATGGTTCAAGAAGTAAATTTGGTGTAGGGTCTGGTGTTATGTTGGTATCCCCATCTAAATAATAGTATTATGCTTCATACATTTTCAATTTCAGTTATACTTGTAATTTGGCTAAGTATGAAGGTTTAATTCATGGCCTTCAATGCGAAAGGAGAAAAGGAATAAAGAACTTGCAGGTATATGAAAATAATGAATTGGTTATGCATTATGTGAGGAATGTTCTTACCACCAATAACCCTTTGTTTAATTCATAGAATCATAGGGTATGGTATTTTATTAAATACTTCAATGGATTCAATATTCAATTAGTCCTAAGGGAGCAGAATAGTCATGTTGATAGACTAGTTGCCATAGGAGATCAATTTGATACTCCAACTACCATGAAAGAGGAAGGAAAAAATAATAATATTAAGGTCATTATCAAAACTTATATACCTAATAATGAAGTGTCTTGGCAAGTTTTTTATAGTGACAAATACATTTCATACTTCTTGCATAATGAGGCTAAGTTGTCTTCAAAGAATCAAACGAGGATCCAAGAACAATTGGGTGATTAGATTGTGTAACAAAGAACCAATAAGATACATAAGGGTTTGGTGACCTTATAAATTATATTCAATGAAAATTATAAAAATAATAATGATGAATTGATCATGTCTATAAAAGAGGAGAATTATTAAAGAGTCTTGATCTTTAAGGGCAAACTTATCAAACTAGGCAAGGCATGTTCTACATTGGAGAAGTAATCATTCATTAATATATGTATAGAGTTTCATGATATATTTTGTTAGGAATATAAGGACCTCAAATTATTTGATCCTATCTTATCACGTCATACCATTGAGTTGGAACTTGGAGTTAAAATGATTAGGTAGAAGCAAAGCCCCATTAACACAAAGGTTGAGCAACTCATGAGGTTAGAACATACCAAACTCCTTGAATATGAGATAATATTTCCCATCAAATGTTCAACATGGGTATCTAACCTTGTGCCTAATATAAATAAGAATTGGGAGATAATACTTTTTGTGTAATTTAGAGATCTTAATAAAGTGTCACTCAAAGATCACTATCCTCTACCCTCAATGGATCATATTTTGCAAATGGTTTCAAGATCTCAACATTTTTCTCTTTTAGATGGATATTCAAGATATAATAAAATTATAGTCAATGAAGATTATTAGTTTAAGACATCCTTCAATACTAAATGGGGGAATTTTTCTTATCGGAATATGCCCTTTAGTCCATCCAATACTAGTGCCACATTTCAAAGAGTAATAGACATGGAATTTAAAGTTTTGATCAATGAGATTCTATTGGTTTATCTAGATGATATAACAATGTTTTATAAATATTATAATAAACACATGAAACACTTTAGGTAAGTGTTGGAAATATGTAGGTAATATGGAGTATCTCTTAATCTAAAAAAGTGCATCTTTATTGTTCATGAAGGTAAGCTAATAGGACATATTGTTTCCAAATATGGTTTGACTATTGATCTTGAGATAATAGAGGCTATTATAGGATTATCATTTCCCTTTCATAAAAATTGTTTCCAAAGTTTTTTAGGCAAGATAAATTTTGTAAGGAGGTTCATACTTAGTTTTGCATCTTTGGCAAAACCTATCAAAACTATGCTTAGGAAGAATTAAATATTTTCTTAGACCAAAGAGGGAAAGAGTAGTTTTGAAGCTATAAAGAAAGTGATTTCATAAGATCATACTCTTGTGAATCCTAATTTTTATAAATACTTCATGTTCTATTCATTTTCTAGCCTTGATACTATCTCAACCATGATGATTCAAAATAATGATGATAGTGTGAAGTAGTCAATTGCATTTTTTAGTCAAGGTTTAGTAAATTATGAAGTCAAATACACATTTGTAGAGAAATAGTTCCTTGATATTGTAAGAGGACTAAATTTTTTTAGACATATGGTTTCATATAATAAGATTCATGTTATGGTCTCTCAGCCCAGCACCAAAGGGTTTCTTTTGAGCAAATATCTTAGTGAAAAGAGGATAGGGTGGATCACTAAGGTAATGGAGAATGATGTTGATATAAAAGTGACAAAATTGGTAATGGGTAAAGGGATTTGTGAACATTTAGATTTATATCTTCATGAGTCAAAGGAAGAAGCTGTAGTTAGTCATGATTGTTCCCAATCAACTGATTCATTACCTCCATAAAATTACACATAGGATGTCATCATATTTATTCAAAATGGTGAGTATCCAAATAATATGAGTAGATCACAAAGGAATATTTTAGATTTTAATATATTCCCTTTTATCTTGTGGATGATGTGATTTTTAGGAGAGATAACAATGGCATGCTATTGAGATGTATTGGTAATGATCAGTTTGGAGTATTTCTTGAGAAGTTTCATGATGGGATATCAAGATGTCATTTCTCTCCAAGAACCATAGATACCTAGATCATGAGGGTTTTCTAGTATTGTTTCAACCTTCTCAAAGACTACCATGCTTGGGTGAGAAGGTGTGGATAATGTGCTTTTTTGTAGGAAAATAGAATCTTACAACTCTTCCCTTGAATCATATCCAAGTTGATCAACCTTTCATATAATGGGGTCTTGATTTCATTGGCATGATAAATCCCCCATAAATTTCTAGTCATAAATGGATAGTCACACCAACTGACTATTTTACAAGATGGGTTGAGGTAGTAACATTGAATGAAGCTAATGAGAATGCTATCTTGAAGGTCCATAAGAGCATCATAACAAGGTTAAAACTCCTACTATCATTTTAGATAATGATATTTATTTTATGGGTGTTGAAATAGATGATTGGGAAAATAGTAATGGAATATTCTTGATCACTTCATCCAACTATTACCCTCAAGGTAATGGGTTGGCTAAATCTACTAACAAGAATTTGATTAGAATCATCAAGAGAACCTTAGAACATAACCAAAGAGATTGGAACACCAAATTTTTGATAGCCTTATGGGCTAATAGGATAGTTACAAAGAGGTCAATAAGGAATTCTCATTTTGTGATTGTCTATGGAAGAGAAGCTAGGCTATCTATCTCTCAAGATCTTCGTGCCTTAGAGTTAGCACACCAACTAGACTTTGTTGAAAACACTCCAATGAAGGTGAGATTAAATGATTTAATGGAGTTGAAAGATAGGGATAAATCTAATCAAGATATGGATCATCACCAAATACTAATGAAGAGGTGTTTTGACAAGAAGGCAACTCCAAGGTCATTTCAAGAAGGTGACATAGTATTGAATTAGGATGAAGATAAATCAAAGCTAGGGAGACATACCAAATTTTATACCCTATGGAGTGGACCATATGTCATCATCAAGTGCAAGAATTTTTTTTTTCATTAGTAAGGATGAATGTATAAGAGTTTCCTATCCCTATAAATGAGATACATTTGAAACCTTGTTATTGAGAACTGAAGGTTAGTTTTGTAAATATTATATTAGGTGTGTGTTTATTTATTTGTTTTTTTTTCCCATTGTTTCTTGTGTATTATGTACTATTTAAGTCATTTTTTATGTAAAAACTAATGTACATGTGCCTTCATATCCTAAGGGATAGGATTAGGCAATGGGTCATGACATAAAAAACATACCGCCCTTGGGAAATTGCCAAGAATGTTGACCATTTTTACTATAGGCCAAAGTGGGTCAACCCCCTATAGTTAGAATCTTGTATAGGGACATTTTCATAGTTCCATAGGGTATGTTATATTCCATTTGATATCATTTCATATGCCATTCTAGCTAGGTCATAGTCTAGTTTAGTCCTTGTGTTATTTGATGTTTTAGGGGTCATTTTAGGGTCATATATGAAAGTGGTAGGTTTTCAAGGATCCAAACAGGTCTTCATGGTGATCAATGCAATCCAAGATCAAGGATAAGTCCATATAGGACTTAAGGACTCCATTCAAAGCTGTAAAAGCTTAGGAACAAGCTTTGTGAATCCATACCATTATTAGGACATCACATGGAAACTAAAATAGAATAATTCACTTGGGAATTTTATAAATATGCTAAAAAATCCTTGCATGACCATTAGACCATGTGTGATCAAGTTTATTAGCTCCAACATTATTCTTTACAATTTTCATAGCTTGATGAGCCTTTTATCTCAATATCTAAGCCTTCAAAGTTTATCTTACCAAGTCTAAGGGGCTAAGGCATCTTATACATCACATGGAAATCAACATACTAGATTTTTTGAAAATTTATTATCTTTACTTAGGAATTTACATGAGCTAAAATATTACAATTCTATGGAGCTATTCATGTATAAATCATATTCTAGAAATTTCAAGTCCATGTGAGCTTTCTAGCTCAAGTTATGGAGTGTTAAAATTGGTCACTCAAAGAAAGATGTTTGCACAAGTGTAAAATTCAAGCCTAAAAAAATACTCATTTAGATTCAAATGACTAGTGATAATCATGAGAACATCATGAAGAAGAAAACTAGATAGATTATTTGTGTAATTTGTAAACACACTTAGAAAGATCTAGGAACTAGTGGATCAAGTGGGCACAATCCTTTTGGTATTAAAAACATTTCCTAAAAATTTGGTGCCTCTGTGACCTTTGAACTTCCAGATCCAAGCTTTAAAAGTTAGTCATATAATGGGAGATATTCACATAGACATCAATTTTAGGCTACAATGAAAATACATTAGGGTCTAAAATTTTATGATCACACAAATGTCATTAATGGTCTCATAGACATCAAATGATGATCACACAAATGTAAAATTTAGACCATGGTAAATAGCCATTTATTTTCAAATGCAAGCAGATCAATGGTTCATATTCAATCATACCAATGATCTAATGGCATGAGCTTGATTGATAGGGGAGTGTGCCCAATGATATCTATGATGAATTTTCACTCATACATCTTGATCTAATGACGTGAGATGAGTCAAAAGTTCAAAGAACTCAAGAGGCCACCACATGGCATAATCATTGAAGTCGATAGTCTGATAGTAAGATATTGAAACCAATGTGTGATTGACATGTGGTGTAAGATTAGATAGAGTTGATAAGTTAAGAGCAAAATCAATGATTTGTGGTCATTTGTATTGATTACGATCAATGGTATAGGATGGGTCAAAGGGTTAAGATATGATAGTAAAGATCCATGGGACCAATGAAAATAGTGATAGTTAGGCATAATTTGATTGGTCCAATTCAAATTTTGACATCAATGTTGAACCAAAGGGGTAGTTTTTCAACCAAGGAAAACTAGGTCTTATAGGTCATCGATCTAGCATTAAAGCATGATCAAATGCTAGAGAAAAACACATTGATGCAGACAAGTTAATGAACATAAAGGGACCACCATCAAAGTTTAAAATGGATCTCTAGCTCAAGGGTTTGTGTCATTGACGGTTTGTTCTATGGCTATGTTTTCCATTGTTAGAAGAAGGAGCTAGCATTTCAAAGGATGCCATGAAGGCAAACATGTAGGATCCAATGGATTCATCTCTAGGTGTAGACACAAAAATTACATCACACACATGTGTAACTCCCTATGTCTAAACCCCCCTAAACCCATTTTAATAATAATTAATCTCCTTAACCCATAATTTTAATCCTCACACATTTAATTAATTTAAAATACTTAATTATGTTAATTAAAAACCCCTATTTCCACCTTACTTGGCCACCTCACCCTATGACTAATTCTCCCTTGATGAGTCACCTTAAGACCTAGTCTCCTCATCCTAACTACTTAAGACTTATTCCCAATTCCAAACTAAATTCCTAAACAATTACTTCTTTCTTAATCTTTTATTTTTACCATTTTATAATGGGTGTCACACTTGGAAAACAACAAAATAAAATGGGGTTAAAAAGAAAGGTTTACCTATTTTAGGGCTGCTAACATTGGTAGGATCACGACCGACATCAATGAGATCACCAACATCAAAAATATAAGCCAAGCTCCAACCTATAGTTCAGGTTAGTAGAAATTAAGAAAATCAATTCTTATTCTCATTCAAATTCTCAACATTCTATTTTTTGACATCCATGCTTACAATCACCCTACATAAGTCAATCACAATTATAAATTGAGCTCTTAAGGACCAACAACACCTTCTTGTTCTCTCTATTCAGGCACTCAGGTTTGAACTCTTTGTAGGTACCATCAACCAAAAAATTATCATTCAACGATGACCACAGCTAATTATATCATTTATATTGTATGTCATTTAAATATTTGTTCTTCTATTTCTTTATATCTACCTTGTATTACTTCACACACTTTTGACCATACCCTCGTGAGGGAGTTACAAAGCTTCCTTACTTATTTCCCCTTAACCTGACATACTAAATCTCTAACTAGACTTAACCAAGCCATAATCTCCCTCTCCTAACTCTCTCAACCTCCTTGACCTATCCAAAACTAGTTCCCAAACTTGGGAAAACCTTCTGCAAACTCCTAGACAAATATTGTCCCTACCGACACCAACAACCTAACCAACATTAGTCACCTCAATACCGACCTTGGCAACCTAATCGATATTGATCACTCCCCTACTGATGTTAGCCACTGTCAATTTCCTAACCTATTCAAAACTTACCCAGATAACTTCTAAAACACCAACCAAGTACCTCACCTACACCCTATCACTCTCTTCCATGTATAGGTTGTTAAAAATTGTAATTTTATCTCTCTTTTACTCTTTCTTTACCTCTCTTTCAGTTATTTATCATTATTTTGTCTCTCAAAAGTGGATTGTCATCTCTAGGGAAGTTTCACACTTCTTAGAACAAGCACGTAGCTTGGAAGCCCACTCATTTATCTACTAATAAACATCTTGTGGTAGTGATTTATTATTTATAGGTAGTCCTCCCTAGCTAAAGAGGAGTGCTCACAACATCTGAATACAGTGCACAAATGAAATCTGGTTTGATTCTAATCACTTATCCCCATCCTTCTTTCTATTTTTCTTTAAAATTAAAATTCCAAAATTTAATAAAAATTTATAGCATGCCCAGTGGGACCCTGGAGTTTTCCTTGGGTTCATTTCTTATTTTAAACATTCATATAGGTGCATTATAGTAAAAGTTTCATTTCTTCCACTTCTTCCTTCTTCCTTCTTCTCCTTTCTCTTAAAAATGAAAAATTCAATATCTTATTCTCTATTTAAAAGGCATTAAATTGAAATTTTCTTTCTTCTCTCCTTGCCTCTAAAAGCAATTTGTCATTTTATTTTACAAAAAAATAGAGAGTCCCCTTTTTACTTCCTCTTTCATGTATATTAGGATAGTCAAATTCATAATCTATTATTATTTCCTCTCTATTTTCATTCAAATCTAAACATTTCAGATTTGGGTTTAAAACTTACTATATTTCATAGTTTGCTTGTTGCATATTAACTCACCCAGTTAATTACAAGCATTTTAAATAAATCATAGCACATTTATGTTACACAACCAAATCATATTCACATAAATAAGCATCTAAATTCACCTAAGAAAAGGCCCATTAGGATTTCATTACCTAGTGGATCACCTTACCCTACTTGGCTATCCTACTTAGAATTCACCACTAAGGGGAGAACATACTCCATTCTCTGGTGGAGTATAATCTCTAGACAAAAGGTATATTTTGGCTAAGCAACATGGTTCATCTCTAGGTTCATGAAGTGTAGAGAGCAAGCTCCTATAACAAGCCACATACTTGGTCTAACATATATTTCCTCTTGAGAACCAAAAGTAATCTAAAACTAGCTCTAGATTGCTTTCTAGTACCTTTGATAACCAAATTCTCTTCTCACTATAGATACAGAGCATACTCTTAGACCTAACCAAATCCCCATTGTGCTTGAGGGAGATCAAGATTTTGCTAAATTTCTTGATCATAATGTGGTATCCCTTTAACATTACCTTTCTATGAGTAGAACCCATAATTCTTGCGGTGACCCAATTTATGGTATGTCAACCTCTTCAATGGAAACAACCTCAGTTTCAATTGCATCCACTATTTTCCCCATGGTTACCCAAACCACCACTTTGATGAGTAACCCAACTATAAACAACATCCAAAATGTGGCATCTTCAACTGCTCAATCCCACCTAAACATTGGTGTAACTTCCCTAATTTCACAACCACAACTAGTTCAACCAAGCTACACCCCATTCCAAAATTTAGTGGTGCATATTCCATCCACCCTTGTGCCTATAATTACCTGAGTTATGACTCACCCTTAATCCATTCTAACCATGCCAATAATTGAAATTGTAGTAGCAACAACCAACCAAGGCATAGTCTCCAATCTAATGGTACAAGTCCCTTTTCTTTCCACACCTCAGCCTATGACTCATTATCCTTATGTTACCCTGACACAACCTTATAAAACTATGTCATATGCTCCCTCTGCTTCCTATTAGCTTCCCTATAACTTAGGAGGAATTCCTCAAGCTAATCCCCCTCCAAACTTCATTAAGATGTAAATGGACAGGATGTCTAATCTAGAGACATCTATTTCTAGTTCAAAGAATGTATTATCTTATGATTAGATATGTAATGAACCAATCCACCCTTCAATTCCTATTCTCCCTTATCCAATTCAATGGGAACTCCATAAATTTAATCATTTCTAAATTAAAGAGGATCCATAATACCACTTGTGATCATTTATACATGCTTGTTATTTAATAGGGCATGATGATGCATTATTACTTCACACTTTCCCTATGTCTCTTTCAGGTGCTACCTTAGATTGGTATAGCTTGATACCTCAACATTCCCTTTTCTAATTTACCTAACTTTCACAAATATTCTTAGACCATTTCTCTATTAACATTTATAAGAAGGTTTTTATAATAGACCTATATTCTATCAGATAATTTGATGATGAGCCTATTACATATTTTGTCGCTCATTGGAGAAGCTTGATCAATCAACTCTTCTTCTCCTTATCCCAACTTGAGCTTATTGATATTTTCTCAATGGAATGTGCTAAGCACATCTCATCCACACTCTAGTTACAAACTTTCCACACATTTGATGAAGCTTTTACAATGGCATGAAAACTAGAGGTTCACACTATTGATGAAGGCAAAGTCAAGTTGTGTAGTAAGAATCCCAATACCAATACAAATGACTCATCCTCTAAAAATTATCCCTCTAACCAAAAGGCTAAAGGCTCTACTAATGTATTATTTGTTAAGTTAGCCTCTTCCACAACCATAATCCAATCAAATACTTTGACTTCTCAAAATCTGACCAAGCAATTCCAACAACAGTATGAATAAAGACAATACACTCCCATTAGGGAGTCATATACATCCATTTTGGATAAACTATTACAACAAGTTTTCATAACCCTGCCTTAGATTGAACCTCCTATATATTTTTACCCTTCCCATCCTATCCTAACTTGGTACAAGGAATATGAGTTTTTCGATTACCATCAAGTTAAAGGTCACAACTCTAATAATTAAAAGACACTCAAGAACATTGTTCGAGATATGTTTGATAGAGGTGAGCTCATCTTAGATAATCCTAATGTACCTCCTAATAAAAGTATGGATGTTTTCAAACACCTCTTTCCTAACCATTCACCAAATCAAAATATTATCTAGTCCATAACTAACTCAGGTGATCATAATATCCACATAGTTAATATGGTTTTTCCTTTATCTTCAATTTAACCTACCCCTCAATAAGAGACACCTATTTCATCAACTCCTCCCCCACATGTAGCGGCATATAATTTTCCCATTCTTCATCCTCATGTAAAAGAGCCTATCTCACCCATTCCACTCCCTCAAGAGGAAGAGCCTCCTTTGCCACTCCTTTTGCCACTTGAGGAGCCTGTAATCCCAATTCTATTTGCACCAATATTACCTATCCTCTTACCACTTAAGACCAAAACCTACCTATTCCTCAACCACATGTTGAAGGGAATATCATTCCTACATTATACCCTCTTGAAGAACCTTCTTCCCTTATCTCTCCTCCACCTATAGAGAGTGTTACCCCACCGAATTCACCTTTGCACATAGAAAATTCCATATCATTGACTCCCATAATAGATGAGAGACCTATTGTGCCTACTCCAATAGCACCACTCTTACCCCTTATTTTACATATGGAGGATCATACTTTACCCATGCCTCACCCACATGTTGAGGGAGCCATAATACCTATGCTTTACCCTCTTAAGGAACCAACTTCACCTACCTCCCCTCCACCCATGGCAGATCAAGTCTCTTCTCCCATCTCTATCGAAGAAGACCTCATTGTAGTTTTTTCTCATCTTTGGCTTGAAGTAGAAAAAGCCAATAATTTCCCTCTTTCCTAAACATTGCATCTTTCTAAAGACATGACCATAAGGCCTACATCAACTTTGTGAAAACCTTTCTCATGATGGGTGAAAAGTCTAGAATTTCTTGACTCCACGAAGCTTGACCATGTGGCATTTTAGGACCAGATTAAGACTCTGTATCCAACATTATGAATGTCAACCTTTACCACCAATCCCCTTACTACCCTTTACCCTATGGTCCTTGACAAAGCTAGAGATTTTTCATCAAAAGCACTAAAAGCTTAGCCATCTATGTTAGAACCTTCATCCTCATAGGAATCTATTACATTAAAGTAGATCAAGCCCTTAGGTGTATGCCCCATTTCTAATTTAATTCATCTATAGGTGAAATTAGATTTAACTCCTTAACCACAAGTTGGAGTTTCTCACCCTAAAATATATAATAATGTTAAGCCTTCTAGACCTCATTGATCCCTTCTTCAACCCTCAACTTTATCATCCATTTTGGAGCCACACCCTTCTACTTTAGCTGGAATATCATCTAACCAAGCTAAAAAAAAAGGTTAAGCTACCTCCATTCCTTCCTTTTCCATCTAGTAGGCCTCTCACATATGACACTAAGAAAGTGATATCAAAACATGTAACTCTACCATCACCAAACAAGATACCACATAAAATTACCTTTCCAACACTGAAACAAAATAAGGTGTCCACTCCTATTAGTACAAGTACAAGCCCACTTGCAGGCTCTCATAGCTTTTTCTTACATTAGTTATTACAAGATTTGGTAATAAATCTTCCTCCCATTAAACACTATATTCCTCTTGAAATGAATCCATCTTGGTTGATGATACACAAGTGTGTTTATATCATCATTCAACTAGACATGATACTGAGAATTGTAAATCCCTCATAGTAGTTATTAACACTTTGATGTTGACATTATTCTTGATGACATTACCATTAACCTTCCTATTATTCCACCTTTGGCATCTACTGTGCCTCCTAATATTCCACCTAAATTCAAACCCAAAGATGTCATTGTAACCCCTTTACCACCTCCTTCACCAACTTTTGAAATCAACATAGTTAATGTGGCCACACAGTCACAAAACCAAAAAGATAAATCTAAGTTAAAATTCACTATACCTTAGACCTATCCATTCACCAAAGACACTCCCCCTACTAACCCTAATATTTCCATCTTAGGTGTTCTTAAAACAACATCATTAGACATTATTCACACTCAATGGTGAGATAACTTCACCAAACTCCTATAAAAATGTGTTTTTATGAGTTAATCCAAAACTCATCCCAAAAACTGTCAAGATTTGATTAGTATTTTTCAAGTGATTGAGGTATAATTAGACGATCCCCAACCTCTTGCAGCTTTTGTTGGCTCCCTTAATTCTGTCTCCCTGATTTCTTTTAGTAATTCAAAAAATCCACTTTAACACCCTAAAGATCAAGATTTTACCCTTTCTATTACTACATATATTGATCAAACTCATATCAAGAGAGTTATGATAGATAGGGGAGCAAGTATCAATATTATTTTCACCCATGCCTATAAACAACTAGCCTTTCTTGACAATTGCATGTCTCAAACTAATGAGGTAATCTATTCCTTTAACAATACTGCAACCACTATGGTGGGCACTATTGTCTTACATATTCATGTAGGTCCCCACTCAATTCCCAAGATCTTCTATGTTGTAGAAGGAGAGTCTAAATATAACATAAGTCTTGGACAACCTTAGATACATGCTATGGCATGTGTACCCTCAATTTTGCATAGTTATATCAAGTTTAAACATGATGAACAAGTACATGTTATACCTATTGACCCACCTCCATTTAAAACATGTAACATGACCTATAGTCCCAATGATGTTCTCATCCCATTGAAAACATCATCTTCCTCACATGATGCTTCTAAAGCTTCCATAAGCTCTACTCCCATAGTTACACAGATACCAACAACACAAATTCTTAATAAGGATCTCATGGAGGAGACCTTTCAACATTTGTCACTTGACAAATATCATTTGTTGATGCTCAACTTGTTCAATACTCCACAAGAGTATGGAAGGCTACACATGCACCCAAGTTATGATGCCTATAGTGGGATGGCCATCCCTTATGGCCCCCTAACCTTCAAACCAATTTCACATATGGGAGAATTGATCAAGCTCCCGCTGTCAGTAATCCATCTTCTTTGCCAGAACCATTTACCTGTGACTTCTCTTTCATGAGTAACCCTAGATTTTCTCACACATATCTCTATAAGTGTGCTTGGAAAGGATTTGGTTTGGTTCATTATGAACAAGGTATCCATTTGCCTATTGAATATCCTACTAGTAACACCATTGAAAATGCCAAAAAGAGGCATGGGGTGGGATATGATAAACCAAATAAACTCAATAAAATCTCCCATGAACAAATTGTAAAAGAACTAATCTCTCCTTCTCCACCTTCTTCTCCACCATCACTTATAGAATTAGAGGTATCTATACCTCTTAATTTTTTTTCAATAAATGCCATAAATTTGGGGCCTCTCACCTATCATTAGGGTAAGAGCATAACATCCCCTCCTCTCATTCATATTGAAATAATTGATGAAGATTCTCCCACTATTAACACTATCTAATGTCAATATGATGATTCCTATATCCAATGATCTCTCCTATCTAAAAAATAAGCTATGTTAAATGAATCAACCATTAACATCAACCTGCCCTCCCATGATAACCCTTGTGTTCTCAAGATTGGCCAATCTTTATAGTCCTTTGAGCAAGCCAATTATTCCATGTTTCTTAATGATCATATCAAAGCCTTTACTTGGTATTATAATGGCATGCCTGGTATTGACCCCTCTATTGTCACCTATAACATTATCACCAATTTAGATGCTAAACCTCTTAAGTAAAAGCTTCACAAGATGCATCCTTATATCGCTCTCCTTGTCAAAGAAGAGCTCCAACACCTCCTTTTTGTTAACTTTATCCAACCCAACAAACTACCCATAATGGATTTCTAATATTTTTCTTGTCATAAAAGTGACTAGGGGAATTTGTATTTACACTGACTATCATGATTTAAATCTTGCCTATCCAAAAGATGATTTCTCATTGCCTAATATCAACCAACTTGTTAATCTAATGGTCAGCTATGAGATACTATCACTTATGGATGGATTCTCTAGATATAATAAAATCCTAGTTGCTCCTAAGGATCAACACAAGACCACCTTTATTACCACATGGGGGACTTTTTATTATCAATTCATATATTTTGGCTTGAAAAACACTAGTGCAACCTACCAATGTGTTATGACCTACATTTATCATGATCTACTACACAAAATTATGAAATATTATGTGGATGACTTACTTGAAAAATCTAAACTTCATAAAGAACAATTAACAATTCTCAAAACCATATTCACTTGTCTCCTCTAATATAATGTTTGACTAAACCCAAATAAATGTGTCTTTGGTGTTCTTTCTAGTAAACTCTTAGGTTTTATCATTTCTCTCCATGGTATCGAGGTTGATCTTGCTAAGGTTAGAGCAATCCTATAAATTCCTCCACCTACTAATATCAAATAGATATGTAGCCTACAAGGCAAACTTTAGTCAATTTGATGCTTCATTTCCTAGTTGTCAAATCACTACCAATCCTTTCACCATCTCCTCAAAAAGGATGTCTCCTTCCAATGGAATACAAATTGCCAAGAAGCCTTTGATGCACTTAAACAATACCTATTCTCCCAACTAGTTCTTATTATACCTAAGTAAAATCAACATTTTTACCTATACATCTCCATAATATACCATTCTCTAGGTGTTATGATTGCACATCATGATGACTAACATTGAGATCAGGTGGTTTATTATATAAGTTGCACACTTATTGATTATGAGACTCGATATAGCCATACTAAAAAACTTTGCCTTGCATTGGTCTTTTCTACCTCTAAGCTTTGTCATTATCTCCTAAATCACAAAACCTATGTGGTCACCCATATTGATCCTCTCAAATAAATTCATTCCAAAACCTATCACAACCAATGTGTAGCTCGGTGGCTCATGCTTCTTGTTGAATTCAACTTAGAGTTTATTCAATAAAAATTAATTAAAAGGCAAACAATCATTGACCAATTAGTTACTACCCCTTTACATAATAATCAACCTTTAAACCTTTAATTCCTTGATGAATATATTACAACACTCTCCACTGATGACATCTCTTATCAAATTATGATGTTTTTTGGTGGATCTAAATGGAAACATGATGGGGGTGTAGGGGTCATTCTTATTCCTCTTGATGGCAAACCTATGCCTCTATCATTTAAAATAGATTTTGAATGAACTAACAATATGGATAAATTTGAGGCTTTGATTTTAGGACTTGAAATATCTCTCTTCTTGGGTATCAAATCCATAACCATTTTTGGTGATTATTAGCTAGTGGTTAACCAATTTAATGGTTCTTACCTATGTAAAAATGAAATTCAGCAATGGTATATACATCATGTAGATACACTCTTAGGATCATTTGACTCTTACCTCTTGAAAAATATTACTTGATCTACAAATAATTTTGATAACATGATGGATTCACTTACTTTACACATACCATATTCATCCTCCTCTTCAAGAATCTATGTCACCATGCATCGCTTAACATTACCCTCATATGTCTCCTCTAACATTCTCTGCTACACCCATAACCTATTGCATGTATTAGGATAGGAATAGCTAACTTGTGGCTTACTTATCCCTCTTTGATGCTATATCACATTTATCTATGCATTCATTTGGTTAGTAGGTCAGCCTATGGAGTAACCATGGCCTAGATAGACTATATATAGGAGGTAGTGGGTAATTATTTATGATCATATTGTGAAGTCTATTGTTATTAAATATTGTGAAGGTTACCCCCTCAAAGTGGCTTGTTTATTATCATATATTTTTATATATTTCAGTCATATTTGGATCTATTTCTGCTATTATACTTTATTGTTAAAGTAATTTCATTATAAGTGGTATTAGAGCTGCAATTTGGGCAATCTTGTGGGTGAAACCCTAATTTTTAAAAATTTGACTATATCTAAAAAATGGTTTTGAATTTATCTACAATTTTTTAACCAGAGATGATAAATAATTAAATTAAGCTTCCATTAAATTTTTTTCTCATTTGGATCTATTTTATAAAAGTTATCACCATTTTAGGGTTTTTCATAAAATTGCTCTATAGTACACAATTCAAAGAATTTTTTTGAGTTATTTACATTTTTGTAAATATTAGAGATTTTTTTCTAGGGTATGTTATTTTTATATTATGATTTGAGGCCAATATAAGTCCAAAATTACTTGGTCAAAGTTGGGTCAAAAGTGCCAATCAGGGTCGACATCATAAAGCCCTTTTATGGCAGGTCCACAAACTCAGGGCCAAAGAAAGGGTGATGAAACTCTAGGTAAAAATCCTAAAAAGGAAGAAATGGAGTCAGAAGGGGGATGTACTAGATCCTTTGTACTAGGTTTCTCTAACATAGATCATAAAGTGAGCCAGCGTGACTATAGTGTGTAAGGTATTCAAAGTGAGATGTAATGCATACAATCTAATATGAAATCCATACAAGATAGTTTGGTAGATATCATGATGGATTTGAAAAATAATCAATCAAATCATCTATCTATCACTATTACATAACCCAACTAGGGTGGTTCTCCTAACCAGTCTACTTAAAATCCAACTACATTGACACAGAATAACTTGTTACCAAAGGTGGATATGCACAAATTTGATGGAAAAGATCCACTCAATTGGATCAACCAAATGGAGAATTTTTTCAGTCTACATTAAATCCTAGGTTGATATAACCATGTAATCCTTATATCTTGAACCTAATCAATTCATTTGGTATCGATGGTTATGTGCTCAAAATAAAAAGATGACTCTTAATGTCACCTAGTAAGTTTTTACAGAGGAGCTGCAATTACACTATGGCAATAATGTGATAGAGAGTTACTTTAGCCAACTAGAAAAATTATGACATACTTGCTTCATCAAGGATTATATTCATCATTTTTATAACCTCTCCTTACGTGTGGAGATAATTTTTGAGGAGAACTTGAATGACCTATTTTTGGGTGGACTCAAGGACCACATTCAACATGAGGTATGCATGTTTAATCCAATTAAGATTCTTGATTCTATTATCATGGCATGCAAAGTTGAGGAAAAATTCATATCCAATAAGAAGTAGCCATTCACTCAATTCAAAGATCATAGCATATAGACACCAACATTTCCTCCACCTACCAGATTGACTCCTCAATAAATTGAAGAGAAGCATGCAAAAGGATTATGTTTCAGTTGTGACAGCAAGTGGAGAAAAGGACATAGATGTGTTGAGAAGAAGTTATTCTACATTGAGGTATCCAATGAAGATGAAAAACAAGATGATGCCTCTAATGATGATGAAGAAGAGATAGAGGAGGTACCTAAAGATTCCCAACCTACAATCTCTTGTCATGCACTTACAGGTATTAGCGCTCCACAAACTCTTAAGGTGGTGGGTTTCCTCAAGAAATAGAAGATGATGGTGTTGATTGATTAGGGGAGCACACATAATTTAATCAACCATAAGTTGGCCACTCAATTGAATTATTTCATCTACCCAACACTAGAATTTTAGGTCATGATTGCAGATGGTGGCATAATTAATTATTTGGTAAATGCCATAGTATTAAGCTTGATATGGGTGAGTACAATCTCAATTCTCATATGTTTGCTATTCCCATGGGTAGCATAGACATTGTTTTGGGAGTCCAATGGCTCATAACCTTGGGTACCATTAAGATAAACTTCCAAGAACTATTCATGCACTTTCATTCTAAAGGTAGGAAAATTGAACTACGTGGATTATAGGCAAAATATCCATAATTAATTAGTTCACATTAGATGACCAAGATGGTAAAAAATGGGGTAGAGGGAATTACTACATGATTATGTTCCATAGAATTTTAACCCACATAGGCATCTACACATCCTGATCTACAAATGATTCTTGATGACCACCCATCTATTTTTGGGGCCATGCCAAAAGGACTACCACCAAAAAGAGAACATGATCATGCCATTCAACTACTTCTAGGGAGTCAACCACCAAATATCAGACCATATAGATATATATATGCATATAAGAGTTAAACTGAAAAGATGGTCCATGAGATGCTAGAGGTAGGGATCATCAAGCACAACCAAAGTGCATATTCATCACCAGTGGTCATGGTGTAGAATAAGGACGACACATGGATGATGTGCCTAGATTATAGGGAACTCAAAAAGTACACCATCAAAGATAAGTTTCCTATTCCAATAATTGATGATTTACTTGATGAGTTGCATGGTGCTAATTATTTCACAAAATTGGATCTTCACTCGGGGTGCCATCAAATTAGAATCAAGGATGAAGATATTCATAAAATTACTTTTAGAACACATGAGGGCCATTATGAGTTTTTGGTAATGCCCTTTGGTCTTAAAAATGCACCATCTACTTTTCAAAGCTTGATGAACATTATTTTTAGGCCTATTTTAAGGAAGTTTGTGCTATTTTCCTTTGATGACATATTGATTTATAGTCAGACATGGGAAGCACATCTAAAACATGTGAAATACGTATTGATAGTTATGGAGAAGTATCAATTTATGTGAAGCCATCCAAATGTGCTTTTGGAGTACAAGAGGTAGATTACCTAGGACACATTATTTCCTATGAAGGTGTCAAAGTTGATCCCCAGAAGATCAAAGCTATGATGGAATGGCCCATGCCAAAAACTCTCAAAAATCTCTGAGGGTTCCTAATACTAATAAGTTACTAATGAAGATTTGTGAAAGGTTATGATAGCATAGTGGCTCCATTCACTACATTACTAAAGAAGGATGCCTTCCATTAAAATGATGCCACCACCAAAGCATTTGAGAAACTGAAAGTAACTATGTGCACCACCCCATTTTTGGCTACTCCAGACTTCTCAAAGACCTTCACTATTGAATGTGATGCTTCTAGATCTAGGTTGGGAGTAGTACTAATGCAAGAAGGAAGACCCATTTCATTTGAGAGTCATCATTTCAAAGGTAAGAATATAAAAAAACATGTCTATGAGAAAGAAATGATAAATATTCTTCATGCAGTTAAATGATGGAGGCCCTATCTAAAGGGTAAACACTTTAAGGTGAAAATGGATCATGATAGTCTCAAATACTTTTTGGAACAAAGATTATCATCTGAGGAACAACAAAAGTGGGTAACCAAAATGCTGGGTTATGATTTTGAAATCATCTAGAATAAGGGTAAAGATAATGTAGTAGTAGATGCACTATCCAAATGGGATACATACACAAAAGAATTACTTTGTGTAATGTCCATGTTGCAAGCAGATTGGGTCAATGAAGCTAGGTTAGAATGGGAGCAAGATAAGGATACATAGGTTCTGATTCATAATCTCCATCAAGGTACTTTATCCTCTGAAAAATTTGAATGGAAAGGTAATGTATTATGGTATAAGGGTAGGTTATACTTGTGCAAATATTTATATCTTAAGCATAAGATTCTTGTGGAGTTGCATGCATCTCTAATTGGGGGATACTCAAGGTTCTTGAAAACTTATCACAGAATTAATAAAGAATTATTTTGGGAAGGACTTAATAGATATGTACCAAAGTTTGTGGTATAATGCTTTATATGCCAACAAAATAAAGGTGAGACATTTAAGACCCCATGTTTGTTACAACCATTAGCAATTCCTAGTCAAAGGTGGGAGGAGGTTTCCATGGATTTCATCATAGGGTTGCCTTGTTATGAAGGTAAGAATGTTATCTTGGTCATTATGGATAGGTTTACAAAATATGCCCATTTTTTTCTCTCTCACACCCATTTTTAGCAAGTATAGTAGAAATTATTTTTCTGGAGGTAATTCTATAATTACATGGAACCCCAAAAAAAATTGTAAGTGATCATGACCTATTTTCACTTGTAATTTTTGGACTAAACTATTTTCTTTTTTGGGTACTCAGCTAGCTCATAACTCATCTTACCACCTCCAATCTGATGGATAAACAAAAGTGGTTAACAAATGTTTAGAGGGGTATCTCCATTGTTTTTTATAAGATAAACAAGAGCATTGGGTTAAATTTATACCACTTTTAGAATGGTGGTATAACACATCTTTCCATACTTCTTCTAAAATGTCTTCATTTCTAGCACTATATGGTTACCATCCACCTTCTATCACTTCTTCATTAAAGGTTCAAAATAATTTTTGAGATGTGGAGGAGTACATTCAGCATCAACAAGAGGTTTTGGCTAGTTTGAGAGAGAATTTTGCCTTAGCACAAAACAAGTTGAAACAAAAAGCATATCAACACCGTAATGAGCAAAATTTTGAGGTGGGTGACTAGGTATTTGTACATTTGTATCCTTACAAGCAGATGTCCTTAAAGCAATAAGAAAAGGACAAAAAACTTGCTCCTAAGTATTATGGCCCTTATCAGGTTCTATATAAAATTGGAAGTGTGGTTTACAAGCTTGAGTTACCTCATTCATCTCACATGCACCCAATATTTCATGTTTCCTATTTGAAGAAGGTCATTGCACATAAATTTTTATCCTAAACAGAGATCCCAGAACTATATGAAGAAGGATGAGTCATTTTAGAACCATAGAAGATCCTCCAAATATGTACAAAGAGGTTGAGAACTAGAGAGATTAGGGAATATCTGATCAAGTGGAAGAACTTGAGTAGTGAAGATGCAACTTGGGAAGGTGAATATTTTCTACAACAACATATAGAGTTGTTCAATGTTAAGGATAACATTGGTTTGAAGGGGAAGGGCATGTTACACCCATAACATATCACATGTATTAGGATAGGAATAACTTACTTGTGGCTTACTTATTCCTCTTTGATGTTATATCACATTTCTCTATGCATTCATTTAGTTAGTAGGTCAGCCTATGGAGTAATCACAGCCTAGATAGACTATATATAGGAGTTAGTGGGTAATTATTTATGATCATATTGTGAATTTTTATCTTATTGAAGCTTATGTAGGTTTCCCCCTCAAAGTGGCTTGTCTATTATCATATATTTCTATATATTTCAGTCATATTTGGATCTATTTCTTCTATTCTACTTTATTTTTGATGTAATTTCATTACATTCTCTTTGTTGGAAATGTAACAACCAACCCACAAGACTTATGGTATAAACAACTCATGGATTATATTTCCTTCTCTATTACCCCTCTTGATCTTTCTAAGAATAAAAAATAGGCCTTCATAAAATGTGCCACTCATTACACTATACTAGGGGGACTTCTCTACAAGCAAAGTTTTGATGGTCTTCTCCTTATATGCCTCTGTAGTACTGAGACTCCATTTGCTATTAAGGAATTACATGATGGGATTTGTGGTGGGAATTTCAATGGTCACACAATTTCTAATTGTATTCTTTGACATGGCTATTATTGGCCCACACTTCATCAAGATTGTGTTGACTATGTTTGACGTTGTGTCAAGTGTGAACAACATGCTAACCTCCTTCACATTCCTAGTCATGCATTTCAAGTTTCCAAATACTTTTGGCCCTTCTCTAATAGGGCTTAGATCTAATCAGAGAGATTACCCCTAATTCATCTCTCTATCATCATTCTATCATTACTACCACTGAATACTTTACCAAGTGCATCAAGGTTATCCCTCTCATCTCCACTAAAGCTAAAAAAATTGTTGACTTCATTAACCATCACATCATCTATTATTTTGATGTACCCCAAAAGATTATAACCGATAATGGCAAGTCTTTCAAAAAAAAAATTTTAAGGTCTTTATGATGCATTTAGAATCAAATTAAGCTTCTCATTGCCATACTATCCCCAAGCTAATGGATAGGTAGAAGATTCTAACAAAACCTTGACAAAAATTCTCATGAAGGTAGTCAATGATATAGGTAAGGATTGACACACACACCTTCCTTTTGCTTTATGGGCTTACTGCACTAGCATTTAAACCCCTATAGGTGCTACACCTTTTTCATTGGTATATGAGACAGAGGTTTTTTTACCTCTTGAGGTCCAGATCCCTTGTTTTTATATTTCACTACGTGACATACTTACTAACAGTGAATTTTGCCAAGAACTTTTGGCCCAACTTGAATTACTTGATGAACACCTTCTCATAGTCCTCAATCACTTCTAAATCTATCAAGAGCGCATCAAATTTACTTATAAAAAAAACCTCAAAGATTGAGATTTCAATATAGGAGATCTTGTCTTAAAAGAAAATCAACATGTGACGAACATGGAGGAAAGCAAATGGGGTAAGTTTGCTCCTAATTGGCTTGGACCTTATATCATAACTCACATGTATGGTTCAAGAACTTATCACTTATCTTCTCTTAAATGAAGGCTAGAACCCAAGCCTTTAAATGCCTTACACCTATGACCATTCTTTTGTTAAACTAGTGTCACTTTACTTCATGTTTAAATTGAGCTTGTCCCTTGAGCATCCCTATTAAATTCATTTCCCTTCCTCTTCACCCTTACTCCTATACACTTAAATAAATTACACAATGGTATGGTTTTATCCTCACAATGGAAAAATCCTAAGCCTATATAGTCTTATCCATGACTAAAATTCAATAAATAAATAAATAAAAATAAAATGGGATATTTGAAAAAGTTATAAAATCTCAAGTCATGCTTTTCAACGTAGAGCGCTCCCTTGAAGGATATCTATGTTACTTACCTCTACTATGATCAATAGATTTCTTCCTTAAAGGACATCTATTTAAAATTAAAAATAAATGCTTAGACCACTCCTTTGAAGGATGGCTAAGCCAATATTTGTTCTCAAAGGGAAAAAATAAATGCAAAAGGCTTCTCACCTCTTTTCATGACCTTAACCTATACAAAATCCCATTGTAGGCTTCCTGTATTGATCAACTTACACACACAAAAAAAATATTTAAGTCATGGACTTGCCTATATTAGCTCTCAGGCCACCCATAAAAGGGACATATCATTTCTACTTGGTAGGTTTGTTATCTACACATTTTCCCTCATTCTACCCTTTTTCCCCTCATATTATTTCAAGGAAATATGAAGCTCACTTAACATGAGGTAAACATGATGATTCTCTAACAAAAACAATGGTTTAGAGATATAAGGCATGCAAGAGGCTCATTTTCCTAAGCTTATTTATGTTCTAAATTACGGTCTTTGCCAATGTATGAACATTCTACCTTTTTATTTTTCCATCCACATCACATGTCGATATCTCTATTTTAGATGCATAAATAATTTTGTACCAACATTAACCTAACCAAACTATTTATTTTACACATACACCATCATAAATATGGAAAAATGCTGAAATAAATTAACCTACTCAATCTATTCATTCTAAGCATACACCATCACAAATATGGAAAAATTCTAAGATGAAGCCAACCAATATACTATGCATACACCATCACAAATATGGAAAAATTATAGAATAAACTAACATAGAAAACATATTTATTTTAAGCATACACCATCACAAATATGGAAAAATACTAAGATGAAACTAACAAATCAACTATGTGTATACCATCACATAAATGGGAAAAGCTAGTATAACATGATCAACATTAACATACAAATTAACATAGAATAAAATGAACACCATCCATATCAACATCATAATCATAAAAAATGCATCTTAAATAAACACATGGAAATAAATGAATATCTCATATATATAATGTGTGATCAAGTACATGTTCATCATCTACATCATCATAACATCATAAATCTCTCTCAAAATGTACATCTCACATCTTTGGCTCATAATATAGTATACATGTAACATATATAAATAAAAAGTGATAAACATTGATACTCAAGGTCATCATGGCTATCTATATGGTTGTGAAGAGGTGGTGTCATCACCACACTTTGTCTATCTACGTTGATGTGAGCTTGAAGTCATCATACATGACATCGACCTCTCCTGCTCTCTAACCTCAAAGTATCTCAGTATTTTTGGGAACTCTATAATCACCCTCTCATAGTAATCAATCTCATTAAGATTAGTCAAATACCTCACCATAGATACACCCTATGGAGGATCCATAGATCCAGAAGATGGCCCAACCTATATTGGTCCCTATGGTGGTGGTGGAGGAGGAGGAGTGGCCTAGCTTGTTGCTCTCAGAATATCTCTCTTTGATGTCACTATAGTTACCTGACCCTATAAAATGACCACGTAAACCTATAGTGTTGAAACCTAACCTTGTAGAGCCCCAATCTAACCCTTCAATGTCACCAACTACCCCTGTAAGGCTAAAACCTCTATTTGGACTATTTCTCAAGCCTACACCACTACATCTTAATCTTGTAGCACTGAATCTCTCTCCTTGACTAAACCTTATAATTTTTATAGTGGTCTCTTGACCTCCACCACTAGATGTAGCCCTACCCACCAAGCTATATAAGCCATAATACACCTTGGATCCCCAACACCTAGCCCTACTAGCAGTTCTTCAAAATCTAGCCCATCAATCTCCTGGGGTAGTGGTAAGGGTACCTCTATGTCATCCCTCCTATATTAAGGGAAGGTAAGTAGAATATCTTATAGTAAACTAGACTATCTCCTAACCTATGCCATGGGTACCATCTCCAGTGCACCAACCCATCTCCCCCTAACCCATAATGAGCTTTACAACCTAACAAGTTACTCTACCTGACCTCTAAAAACTAGATATGTCATATATGGTCTCCACATGATATCTATAGGGATCAAGCCCTTGACTATACACCTATAATAGGCAATGTCTCACATGATTCCATACACTCAAGTCTATGCCATCCCATCTCTCCACCATCTAAATCTAACCCTGAAGCTAGCCAAGACAGTGGTAGGTAGCCCTAGTGGTCATGCCACCATGATGTGCTCATATGCCCAACAATGTAGGAGATGGCAGACACATAAACTATATCACTGACATAAAATAAAACCTTATCTCTCTATATAACTACACCAAAAATATTGGACCCTAGGCAAAAATGGTTCACTACTTAATCTTTTACATAAGCACACCTATCAGAGCAATAAAAAATCTCCCTCTGTCTACATTGAGTAATGCATAAACCATTATCTTGATCATCATTAGGATGATAATATGATGTTTCTCCTCATTAGCCATGTAGAATGGCTCATATTCAAAACTCACAAAGTGGTAGGTCACATCACTAACATGTTCCCCATATAAACTGACCCTGTATATATCATGCTCCTCTCTCAAGCATGCAAAAATCTCCTCACCCTAGAGTGGTAGCCACATAATCCTATAGACATCCTCTTATGTCACTGTCAACTCCCCAGTCTGTAGATGGAAGGTATTGGTGGTATTATCCCACCTCTAAATCAATGCTATCATCAATGACACATCTCACATGACATAGTATTACTATTTCACTCCTCCTAAACCCATGGCTATTATATGCTCCCACTCATCTAGAGTAACATCTCTCCTCATGTGTGTTAATAACCTTAGTATATAGTCTCTTAGTGTAATCTCCATCCTCACCTACATCCATACATAAACAAATCAGGTCACATCCCTTTTAATCTCCTATATCACTACCTTTTTCCCTTCTCATTGGGAGAACTATATTAGTTTGAAGCCCTAAACTAGGCTATGTAGGTAGTAATTAATCAACATGGGCTCTTTTGAGGTTAGCTCAGCCATATACCCACCTTACTAACTACCCTAGGCTTCACTGCCTCTCTCTCTCTCTCTCTCTCTCTTTCTCTCTCTCTCTCTCTCTCTCTCTCTCTCTCTCTCTCTCTCTCTCTCTCTCTCTCTCTCTCTCTCTCTCTCTCTCTCTACCCTATACCTACCCACCTATTCCAACTGTAGGCCTCACTACCTATATTATTGACTCTCGACACTATGCCTTATCTTTTTAGTCCTAGACCTCTCCAGTTATCTCAACTTACCTTTTTCCCTAAAACATGCCTTTTTAGATTTTTTTTCTTAGGTTCTAAGAGAACTACATTGGCCTGAGGCCCTAAACTAGGCTAGGTAGGCAGCACTCAAATGACATGGGGTCTTCTGAGGTTAACTCAGATATTAGGCTAGTTGAATACTTCCATTGGAGATCAAAAACCCACCCTTTATCTTGTTTACTACTTTTCAATAGTAGATTGCATTGGCATTAATACTGATGTTAGCACTTTATCAACCTATGTCATGGTTGACATCGATAACACATGGCTGACCTTGGTTCCATGTTTATTGACATCAGTCGACCTCAGTGTTGTATTAGCCAACATCCATTGATTTTGTTGATGTCAATGATTGGTTTAGCCCCATTTATTATGGAAATTAGAGATCACATATATCTCCCCCAAAACATGACACAATGATAATGAAGATCACTTAAATCTTCACCCTCAATGATTGTGCTTGGAGATCACAAATATTTACTCACTCATTAACCCTTTTACACTAGGAGTGCATTACTCATCCTAGTTACTTAGACTATTCTGTTATAGTCTGTTATTATTCACATGCATGTATTTTAGGTGTTGTGGATGGTAACCAAGCCCGTCCTATCACCTTCAACCCTTTTGTGTTTCCTAAGGGCACTTCCTACCTCAGATACCTAGGACACATTGACCATTGGAGATATAACTTGATTGATTTAACCTATCAGCTATCACTTACAAGCTATGCTTTGGTTACTTCTATTTGAGTTCTCCCTAACCTTGCCTATTCTTGATGTTGTTAACTATAGCTTGTTGTAGCCTACAAATATGAAGCAATGCCCACCAATCGCCTAATTAACTTTTTATCAAATTGGTACTTGATTCTAGTTTCTCCTCCATTGATTCTTGTTTTGAGAGGGTTACCTCATCTAATACTTGAAGAATTTAACTCTTATTTTTGTCTTGTAATATGGCTGTACAAATTACAAGACAAAAAGGGGAAAATGTAGACAAAAAAATTATGTCACACACATGTGCATAGGTCCATATGTTGAAACCCCCCTAAACCCATTTTAATAATAATATTTAATCTCTTTAACCCATACTTTTACCCCTCACACATTTAATTAATTTAAAATACTTAATTAAGTTAATTAAAAACCCCTATTTCCACCTTACTTGGCCATCTCACCCTATGACTAATTCTCCCCTGATGAGTCACCTCAAGACCTAGTCCCCTCATCCTAACTACCTAAAACTTATTTTCACTTCCTAACTAAATTCAAAAATAACTACTTCTTTCCTAATATCTTATTTTTACCATTTTATAATGGGTGTCGCACTTGGCATGCACAATAATAGAAAATGGGCTAAAAATAGAAAGGTTTGTCTATTCTATGGCCATCGATGTCAGTCAACCCATGATCAACATTGGTAGGATCACAGTTGACATTGATGGGATCACCGACATCAGTAATATAAGCCAAATTCCAACCTATAGTTTAGGTCAACAAAAATTAATAAAATCAATTCTTATTCTTGTTTAGATTCTTAGCATTCTATTTTTTGACATCTAGGCTTACAATCACCCTACGTAATTCAATCAAAATCTACAATTGAGCTCTTGAGGACCAATATCACCATCTTATTCTCTCTATTTAGGCACTTAGGTTTAAACTCTTTGATAGGGACCATTAACTTGGAACTTATCATTTAGTGACTACCACAGGTAAGTATATCACTGATACTATAGGTCATTTAAATATTTATTCTTCTATTTCTTTATATCTACCCTACATTACTTCATGCACTTATAATTGTATCCCATGAGGGAGTTATAAAGTTTCCTTGCTTTTTTGCCCTTTACTTGACATACCAAACCTCTGGCCAAACTTAACCAAGAAATAATCTCCCTTTCCTAACTCTCTCAACCTCCTTGACCTGATCCAAAACTAGTTCTCAAACCCAAGAAAGCCTTCTACAACCTCTCAGACAAATATTATCCCTATCGACCTCAGTAGCCTAACCAATGTTGATCACCTCACTATTGACCTTGATAGCCTAAATAATATCATTCACTCCCCTACTGACATTGGTGACTATCAATTTCCTAACCTCTTCAAAACTTACCTAGACAACTTCTAAAACACCAATAAAGTACCTCACCTACACACTATCACTCTCTTATACATATATGTTGTTAAAAATGGTAATTTTATCTCTTGTTCATTCTATCTTTACCTCTATTTTAGTTATGTATCATTCTTTTGTCTCTCAAAAGTGGCCTATCATCTCTAGGGAAGTTTCACACTTCCTAGAACAAGTGCGTAGCTTGGAAGCCCACTCATTTATCTGCTAACAAACATCTTGTGGTAGTGCTTTATTATTTGTAGGTAGTCCTCCCTAGCCAAAGAGGAGTGCTCACAATGTCTGAATACAACATGAAAACCAAATATGGGTTTATTCTAATCACTTATCCCCATCCTTCTTTTTGCTTTCCTTTATACTTAAAATTCTAAAATTTAGCAAAATATTTATTAGATACCTCATCCAATACTTAGATCATATAAATCTTATTTTTCTCTTGCAACAAGTTAGTATAAATTACAAAATAAAAAGGGGCAAACATAGATACCAAAATTATGTCATACACACATGCGTAACTCTCTGTGATGAAACCCCCCTAAACCCATTTTAATAATAATAATTAATCTCCTTAACCCATACTTTTACCCCTCACACATGTAATTAGTTTAAAATACTTAATTAAGTTAATTAAAAACCCCTATTGCTACCTTACTTGGCCACCTCACCCTATGACTAATTCTCCCTTGATGAGTCACCTCAAGACATGGTCCCCTCATCCTAACTACCTAAGACTTATTCCTACTTTCAAACTAAATTCCTAAATAACTACTTCTTTCCTAATCTCTTATTTTTAACATTTTATAATGGGTGTCACACTTGGAACACAAAATAATATAAAATATGCCAAAAATAGAAATTTTTACCTATTCTAGGGCTATTGATGTCGATCAACCCATGGTTAACATCGATGGGATCATGGCTAACATCGATAGGATCATCGATGTCAACAATATAAGCCAAAATCCAACCTATAGTTTAGGTTAGTAAAAATTAAGAAAATAAATTATTATTATCATTCAAATTCTTAGCATTCTATTTTTTGACATTCAAGATTATAATCACCCTATGTAACTCAATCACAATCAACAACTAAGCTCTTAAGGACCAACAACACCTGTTTGTTCTCTCTATTCATGAACTTAGGTCTAGAATCTCTGATAAGGACCATCAAACTGGCACTTATCATTTAGTAACCACCATAGCTAAGTATATCATTGATACTATAGGTTATTTAAATATTTATTCTTCTATTTATTTATTTCTCCCCTACATTGCTTCACACACTTCTAACTGTACCCATGTGAGGGAGTTACAAAGCTTCCTTGCTTGTTTCCCCTTTACTTGACATACCAAACCTCTAACCAGACTTAACCAAGCCATAATCTACCTCTCCTAACTCTATCAACCTCCTTTACCTAATCCAAAACTAGTTCCTAAACTTGGGAAAGCCTTCTACAACATCCCAGACAAATATTGCCCTTACCAACCTCAACAGCCTACCTGACATCAATCATCTCACTATCGACCTCGGTAGCCTAACTGATATTGGTCACTCCCCTACTGATGTTAGCAACTGCCAATTTCCTAACCTCTTCAAAACCCACCTAATTAAATTCTAAAACACCAACAAAGAACCTCACATGCACCCTATCACTCTCTGCTATGTACAAGTTGTTAAAAATGTTAATTTTATCTCTCTTTCACTCTGTCATTAGCTCTATTTTAGTTATTTATCATTATTTTATCTCTCAAAAGTGGACTATCATCTCTAAGGAAGTTTCACACTTCTTAGAACAAACACATAGCTTGGCAGCCCACTCATTTATCTACTAACAAACATCTTGTGGTAGTGTTTTCTTATTTGTAGGTAGTTCTCCCCAGCTAAAGAGGAGTAATCACAACATCTGGATATAGTGTGAAAACCAAATTTTATTTCATTCTAATCACTTATCCCCGTCCTTATTTTTATTTTCCTTTAGACTTAAAATTCCAAAATTTAGTAGAACATTAGGACCAACTACATGAAAAATACCCTTATCTCCACTTGTACACACCATGACAAACTAGTTAGGAGTAGTTAGCACCAAGAAAAATTTCTAACAAATGGATATGATCACTGTAACTACATTAATTGTAGAACTTAACTTGAAACCACTTGATCCCATAATTATAATTATATAGAGCATAAATGAATGAATAATGTATTATTACAACTGCTTGAAAATGACTCAAATCAATCAAAAAGTTCCAAAGAAGTATACTAGTAGAGACAGTTATAACTATGGTTCAAATGAGGTTGAACTCATTTTATTCCCCTTGGGACTTCTCTTTTCCCACTTCTTTCTCTCAAATGCTATAAATGGCTACCATTTTGGCCTTTGTAAACAACACACCATGTATGGTAAAGCCCTATAGGATTGTCATATTTTGCCTTTGAACATTAATGCAATTATATTTTTGAGTTTTAAACAATTATCTAAGTTTTCAAGTGATGTATGGTGATGATAAGTGATAATTCTCTATCCTTCCTTCCCTTATCCTTTCATGTTTGATCAAGATTTCCTAGTCTAATAGGTCATATAGAATATAGTCTAGTGTTTAAATATTTTTCAAGTGTATAATTGTCTTTGGAGTGTGAAATCTACCCTATGGTTCATTTTCCTTATGTTGCTACTCACATCTCACCTCTATATCAAAATGCTCAAGTTAGAACTCGTTAAGACTTAGAAACTAATTTATATGCCTTATTTCATCTTGGTAGAAATATGATGGTCATGTGTAAGACATTTTGGTACATCACCTCCTTTAGAGTAGGTTTAATTTATGCATTCTCTAACTCTTTTCCCCATAAGTAAGTGGTATTTTATGTGATAAGCATTTTACAATATATTCAAGGAGATAACCCCTTAAATCTAGAGACTCATTTCTAATATAGGTACACCCATATACCTAGAAATGTTCCCATGTTGCCCAAATTTAGAATAATATTGAACAACTTCTTATCGGGTGCAATATTTGGTGACAACATCAACCTCAATAGGCAAAATATAACCATAGCCTTCCATCACAACCAAAATATCCCCAAAACTAGCCTTACATACCCAATCCTAACCATAATATTTCACCACAATGCATGTAATTCCACCAATCACACCCTAATATATATATATATATATATATATATATATATATATATATATATATATATATATATATATATATATATATATTCATATTCTTGATCAATTCCAAAATTAAACCAACCTTCCATAGCAAGTCATGCCACCATGATACCCCAGTCAAAGTAATCCAATGTAACTGCCCAACCTCCAGCTCAAGCCAATGTTACATCTAGTTTCCTAGCCCAAGAATTGGAACAAATGAAGGATGATATTGCTGCCATCTAAGTTGGGAAATAGACCAAAAAATTTAATGTTGACAACATGTGTTCCTACCCCTTCAACATGGAGAATTTTAAAATACCATTTCCTCTAGGGTACGAACCACCAAAATTTGATAAATACAAGGGGAAAGGTAACCCCAAAGCCCATTTGATGGAATTATTTTTTGCCTACCAACTAGTGGCCTATAATGACATATACCTTTTAATATTATTTTCAAGGATCTTAAAAGTACAAGCATTGGAATCATTTATGAAATTACCTAAAAATTTAGTTTCTAATTTTGACTATCTTTTAGACAAGTTCATGCAACACTTTTCTTACAATCTCAAGCATGAGATTTCATTGGTAGATTTTATGCAAGATAAAAAAATACTGATGATATATTTGCAATCTATCTGTAGTGATGGAGAGCCATTACAAACTAATTTACCCACAATCTACTAAATAAGCAACTAGTCATTATGTTTACCAAGAATTTACATAGTGAGATATCTTACCATCTAGAGCTACAATGTGCACATAATTTTAAGGAAATCATTGAAAAATGTTTTTTGATCAAAATAAACCTCATTAATAAAGGGATATTTAAACTTACATGATCAAATCAGAGCCAAAATCAAAACTAGAACAATGGCCAAAACCAAAACCAAGTCAAAGCACAAGCATTACAACCAACATAGGCCAATAATTATGACAAACCCAAGTAATTCAATTATAAAATTTTTTTGTGGGAAATGGAGTAACTAAGTTGTGACATGTCAAAATAGTGAAAACATCATCTGCTTGACCTATGTTGTATATGAAAATTACTCCTAACTATTAACTCTTCAACAAATGTAGTAAGCACAAAAACCTAGACTATCATAATAAATGCAACAAAATATTCCCTTACAAACCCATCCTCTAAGGAGAACTATGCCTACTCATCACATCTTTAGTGACCTTTGATAACCCATTAAATCCATGTTTCACAATCTTTTCACCACTAATCTAATTAACTAGCCTATTCTAAAATACTATCTTGAGGGCATTGACTATCCAGATTGGTACAAGCAAAATGAATTCTATAAGTATCATTAGGTTAATGGCCATATTTTGTATCATTGTGTGAAAATTAAACATTTTATTGAGAATATGTTGGAAAATAGGTAGATCACATCAGATCATGGAGCTTTCACATCCAATCAGAACCTCGATATCTATCAAAATCCCTTTCCATAACATAAAAACCAACACCAATAACAATAGCAACAGTGGCCATCACAACAACAATAATAGTATCATCATCCAAAATAGAACCATCAAGATTAGTAATAAAACCAACAACATCAAATAAATGGATGGAACCAATGATAGAATGATGGTAATAACTAATAGACCTACCATGTAGTTGCACATGAATACAATAAGGTTATAGGGCATCTTGGGGGAGGTCATGTTTCCACTATTTCCATCAATCCAAGACCAAGTAAAAATCAAATAAGACCATTAATAATAAATTCTAACCAACCAACCCATGATTGTGATCCTTCTTTGACCTAGGACCACATATAGGTGTACCAATAAACATGGATTACTACCTTTGAACCTCATACTGATAACTCATCCTTGATCTATAACCACTCACAAGTGCACTGGCAATTAAGACTTATCTTATTTGGTCCCCCACCACCATCATTTATTATCAATAATGGTCTTTTATCTAATCTTGATTATGTAATTACAACTTGACAATTGAATATCACCATACCAAGCCCATATCCATCTGCGACTTTACCCATCCAACCAATCATTCTAGCTAAGAACAAACCATTTACCACTATGTAAGAAAATACATTTAATATTGTGGAATAATTACAAAATATGCCTATATAAATCTCCATTTTGGATTTTTTGCATATAACAACCATCCATAAAAACATCTTGATAGATTTCCTTGGCCAATCCCAAGTTCTAAATGACATATCTCTAGACAAATTCTAAGCTTTGGTTGGACATCTAGCTCTAGGCCAATAATTTACCTTTGATCAAAGTGATATGTCATCTCTTGGCCCTTTGCATAACAATCCATTATGCATGAAAGTTGTCATAATGTAACATAAAGTGAATCATGTCCTCATAGACAATGGATCAGGTCTAAATATTATGTCTCTAAATCTCATCAAGCTTCTTGGGTATACTACAATCAATCTTTAGCTAGAAACAATCACAATTAAGGTCTATGATAATGAGTAATGGGAATCATAGGGAATTATCATCTTGTTATTTATTATTGGGCCCTTGACCCATGATACATTATGCCATGTGTTAGGCCTCAATTTTTAATATAACATGTTATTGGGTAGACCTTGGATACATGATATTCCTGCAATCCATTCAATAATACACTAGTGTATCATGTTCTCCCATTTAGGTATGGAGGTTATCAATCATGAATACTTGCACCCATATAAACATTACAAGCATTTAGAGGATAAATACCAAAGCTATAACTACAATATTAGATTGAATCTAGTTCTCAATAAAGACAAGGGAAAAGAAATACTTGTTGATTCACCAAAGGCCAATTGCATTGACCCTAATACCTTTGATTCACTTTCCCACATGCTACCTCCTAAAATATCTAATCATTATACCATTTAAACTAATGGCTTAGGAGAATATTTGACCCATGATACATTCCACATTTCTAAGCTTTCACATAAGCCCAAGTCCTTTGAAAGACCAAAATCCAAACTACCCTACTTAGAATGGAAATCAAAGGGAAAATCTAAACTACATAGTCCATCACCTATCATTTCCATACTAGCCTCTATCCAATAATAGGACCCTCTATAGATATTGAATCTTAGTTGTATAATGATAAAATAGCTAACTATTACCTCAATGCCAAATATCCCATTTCAAATAAAATCATGGAGAAACATGCCTATGAAGGAGGAGGCCTTGGATTGCATCAACAAGGTCCACTTAAGCCAATTTATGCCACTTGGTATAAAGGCACATATGTCTTAGATTTAAACTACTTGAGGGTGACCCCATGTACCTAGTTCATGCTCCATCACTAATGACTAGTGACATCAATGTTGACAATGAAGCAAAGTAAGATCATATCCCTTTTAATGACTTAGCCAATACCAATTTATTTGACACCAGTGCCATTTATACCCTTCAACTAGTTATTTTCCATAATCTACTTCTATTTTATTACCCTCAACTATTAGATTGGGGCCAAAAAGAATTAAGAGTGCCAATAAATGAGTTTCAAAATGATGAGGCCTTATTCAATTTTCTAGGCCTAGGAAATAATGTTCCATTTGGAGACCACAAACAAGGGTTATCAATAAAATTGGATCCTATAGCCTATTTTAGATAATGGGTGAACACCCTTAGCCATAAAAAAAACATTGAGGTCCCAGACTGAAAACCTTTTTGAGGAATTTTTAGACCAGGGAAATAGCAAAGAAAAAGGTTAGTCCAGTGGTGAAAACCTATTTCAAGCACCATTAGATGAGGGTGTTCAACCTTCTTCAAACATGACTTAGGAGACCACCAACAATGAACTTTCCTATGGGTCTGAGTTCAATATTGAATAACAATAAGCTTTTAATTAAATCATCTAAGAGTTTACAATAGTATTTTTCACATGGCCATCCCTACCATTAGGGGATTCTAATTCATCATGCCTAGGAGAACTTGAAGAGCTAGTCTTAATAGAGGAGTTTGTCATTACAGGCTAGTTTAAATATTTTCCAATAATTTTTTAATGTGGTTCAATACTTATTATAAAGGATGCCATAAAATTTAACATTGGGACTCTAGATGACTTGAAATGGATCAAATTAGGTGTTTCCCTCACTAAGGAAGAATGTGAAGTCTTTACAACCCTTTTGAGGGAATTTGTTGAAATATTTATATGGGCCTACTCTAACATGCCTAGTTTTGGCCCTGCCTTGGTTGTACACCACATCATGGTAAATCTTGATGTTAAACCTATAAAATAAAAATTATGTAATATGCATCCTCAAATTTCTATATTAGTGAAGCAAGAGTTTGAAAAAATCTTGGAAGTGAGATATATTCAACCAATCGACTACTTAGAGTAGATCTTCAATGCTATACCTGTTAGCAAAAATCTAGAAGGAATCATAATATTCACTAATTTTAGATACATAAACAAAGCCTAGCCTAAGGACAACTTTCATTTACCAAACAATAATATGATTATTGAATCCATAGCAGGTTATGAAATGCTTTTACTGATGGACAAATTTTTAGGCTACAACTAGATCTGTATTACACCAAAAGACCAACATAAAATAGAATTCACCACCCTATGGGGAAAATTATTTTATTATGTTATGCCATTTATTCTAAAAAACACTAGGGACACATATAAAAGAGCCATGACCATCATAATTCATGATATTATTGAAGACTATGTCAATGACATACTAGGTAAATCAAAGACCACGGTCGATCATCTAACAACACTCGATGGATATTTGAGCTACTACATGAATACAAAGTTAGTGTCAATCCTAATAAATGTGTTTTTGGAGTTAATTTAGGAAAATTTATAGGCTTCATTGTGTCTCATTAAGGCATTGAAGTCAATCTAGCTAAAGTACTAGACATAACTCAAATGCCACCACCAACCTATTTAAAGTAGCTCCATAGTTTATAGGGAAAGATTTAGTGTATCAGATGATTCATTCCTCAATTGGAAGATAAGTACCATCCATTTACACATATATTGAATAAGGGTGTGAAATTTCATTAGGATGACTAATACCAAAAATATTTTTAGTACTTGAAGGACTATCTTTTAAACCTACCTATTTTATTGCCTCCTGTACCAAAAAAGTTATTCCTACTCTACCTATCAACTATAGATAAATCCAATGGGGAAATTCTAACTCAACATGATGATTATGGAAAGGAACATGTAATGTAATATTTAAGCCATACATTGGTCATGTATGAGTCCAATTATATGCCCATTGAAAAATCTTGTCTAGCTATGGTTTTTGTAGCTCAAAAACTATGACATTACATGTTTAAAAACAAGACCATGATCATTTCCAAAGTATATTTTCTCAATTATATACTATCTAAAACAAACTTACAAGGCCACATGGCCAAATGGATCATTATTTTAAGTGAATTTGAGATAGAATATGTTAACCAAAAAGCTATCAAGGGATAAGTTCTTACAGATCAGCTTGTTAAAGCACCCCTTGTAGATATAAAACCACTAACATTCCAATTCCTAGATGAATCCATTATGACCATCATTGTAAAAAATCTTAAGGAGAATAATTGGAAGTTATATTTTTATGGATCATTCACAACACATAGATTAGGGGTAGGCATTTTTTATTGCATCATAGGGGGATATAATCCCTAAATCATTTTGGATCACCTTTCCTTGTACCAACAACATGGATGAATATGAAGCACTTGTAGGGATTCTATAGGTAGTATAATGGAACATACAAAATATAAAGGTTTATGGTGATTTTTAGCTAATCATAAATTAGGTTACAAACCATTTTCAAACCAAAGATGACAAATTGGTCCCATAAAAGGCCATGGTCGATACTCTCAAATAATAGATTATTGATATATAGTTTAAACATATACCAAGGGATAGTAACATAATAGTAGATGTCATGGCCACCATTTAATCTTTGATTCAAAAAATAGACACAACCAAATAATACTAGTTCTTCATTAAAAATTTGTTAGCACCATCTCGTGAACCATCAACTATCATAATGATCTATGATATTGTTCATCCCAAATTTATTTGGTATTTCAACCTTTACACCTATCTTCATGTCCAAATAATGCCACTAGACCTATCCCACAAACAATCCAAAGTCTTTGTCTACCATGCCTCACATTTAACTCATATCAACCCTATACCATGATAATTTTGATGGAAATCTGCTTCATTATTTAACTTTGGTAGAATCTAAATTAGCGTTATAAGAAGTTCTTGAAAGAGTATGTGGATCCCACACTAGTAGGGCTGTACTATCTAAAAATCTCTTACATACTAGGTATTATTGGCCAATGATGGATGCAAAAGCAACTATATATGTGAAAAAGTGTGATAAATTTCAACATCATGCCTATCTAATTCATGCCCTAGCCAAGACATTGAAACAAATTCTTATAGCATGGAAATTTAATACATAGGCATCAATCTCATTGAAAATATAAACTCCACCTCATTTGATGGCCATAAACATATCCTTACCACCACCGAATACTTCACTAAGTGGGTTGAAGCTATATCCCTCACTTATGTGACTAGAAAGAAAATTTATAAATTCATCTTCAACCATCTCATTTGCCATTTGGTATCCCCATAAAAATTATATCTAAAAATGGTAGATCATTCAAGAACAAATATGTCAAATCTCTATGTGTTGAGTAGAAGATTAAACAACATTTTTCCATGGCATATTACCCACAAGGTAATGGCCAAATAGAAACATCTAACAAAACTATTGTCAACATCCTATAAAAATTTTCAATGATTTTATCTATGATTAGCACCTTCAAATATTTTGTGCCCTCTAGGCATACTACACCAACTACCATACTCCTATAAGAGCCACTCCATATTCTCTTATTTATGGTACTAAGGCCATTCTTCCTATTAAGGTTGAGTTACCTTCTTTGTGAATCTCTTTGAAGCATGTACTAGATGATGAATAATATTGAGTAGCTTACCTACAAGAGCTAGAGTTACTTGATGATAAATATAGGGCTATAGTTAGTAACCTACAAGCATACCAAAACTAACTTCATGGCCATTACAATCAACATGTTATACACAAATAGTTTGAGCTTGGTGATATTGTTCTTAAAGAAAACCAAAAGAATACCATGATTGAGAAGAAACACAAAGAAACTTCAAACCCAATAGGGTAGGTCCTTTCATTATTTTTTCAAACTATGGCACTGGAGCATATAGCTCTATAAACCAGATGGGGATGAACTTAATGAGTTGATGAACATTATACACCTCAAGCATTAGTTTATTTGAAAGACCTAGTGTAGTGTTTATAATACCCATTTCAAATGTACCATAAAATTAAAATTCTTATTTGTACCATACCATTATACTATATACCATTCTACCATACCTTTTCGATCAACTGGGTTGTTTTTACCCTACCCCACCTAACCCTTTAACCTTGGTTTTATTCCATTTGTTACACAACCACTTTTATCATGAAGATTCTAATAAAATTTTAATAGTTATTTCAATAGATAAAGGTTATATTTTGGACTAGTATGATAGAGATTTGGTAGTTACATCCTTCATTTCTTTTTTTTTTCTATACCACATGGGCCTAATTATAACTGCCTTTGGGAAAATTAGTGTCTCACCATCTTGTTACTAATTATAAACTCCTATGGGAAAATTATTATCATTGACTTATGAAATTATTTCTTAGTTACAACCACCTATGGGAAAACTAGGAGAAACACTTGTTTATCATGCCTTGAAGTACCAATTTACCATGCCTATGTCATAATGTGCCATTTTCCAACTTTTCCTATTTTGTTTTAATTGGATGATACACTAGTCATATTCCTCTGCTATAAGGTAGAACTACAATAATTTAAGGTCCCATCATGGGACTATGTAGGAAGTGCTCAATTCACATAGAGGTCAGCTCATTCACCATTTCTCATGCTCTCTCCATTTTATGAGTTATTTTTTAGTTTAAATTCTCTCATTATTTTTTGAGTTTGGACTATTTAGTATCTCGTAATACTCCATTGAGTTGAGATGCTCCAAAAATTCCAAAAACATTTATAATGTAGATCTATGAAGTCTAATAACATTAACCATTTATTTGCCTTAAGGATTATAGGAACCATTTCTAAGTCATAAGAAACCAATTGTCATTTAATTTCCCCATCCTTTTAGGCCTTGTATCTCATTATCTCACCATTTTGTGAGATCCTGCTATTATTTTATTACATCCATCATGTTTTTCTTATCATCATTTTCTTATATCCTATATCCTAGGAGAACTACATTTGATCTAAAGTTTTTTTTAGATATCCCATCCATAGAAATATGTAGGTAGCATCCACTTTCCTAGTGAATTTGGAGATAGCTCAACCACCCCTTCCTTTTATTTTGTTGCCCCATTTTTGTTGTTTTATTATGTCTTCTCATCTAGGGGCACTGTCCATCATATTATTTGAATTGTGTTGTTTGTACTAACATTGTTATTAACCATTGTTTATTCTTATTTCATTTTTATTTATCTTTCTTTTCTTGGTGTTTTTTTTGTTTATTTACCTATTTGTTTGTTTGTTTTTTTGCCTTGATTCAGTCTATGTGCATTCATTGGATGATTCGTTGTGCATTATTATTAAATCCATCGATATTCATATGTCAATATTATCATCATGGTTTTTATCATTAGTTTATTGTTTTCAATTATTTATTAGATCAGATGTCATCATTATCATATTTCATCCAAGTCCTCATGGTATTCTATCATGATGCACACCATCACATGCTATAGAAAAAATCAGCTTAGAGAGTTTACATATAAATGTAACAATGATATATCTCCTTAGACTCTTTAGAGCATGCACACCATCCATATTACTCTTGTTACCTATAACACTAATTAGAGCATGCTTAATGATCATAACATTAATGAACCATAATTATTTTTTAGATTTTCCAATCCTTCAAGTATACTTCCTCCTAAGATGTTTTCCACATTTATTTGATCTACACCAAGGTTGACTTAAAAATAAGTAGTTGCACATTTTTTTCCTTCCATAGATTCAATGACACTCATATCATTATTTTAGAGTGTATTGAAGATATCTACATAAAAAACAATTTCATGAGTCTACCACTATGTTTTTCAACAACAATGACTTATCTGAAGAAATTCCAAATATACCCCATTATGATTCTCTACCTAGGTTAGATGCAGGATCACACCCACCAACCCAATAAGATAAATCATACTAAATATTTTAGAAAGTATGTGGTCATTTAGCTAGATATTGTTGAGGATACTAGTGATTTTTATCATATCATAAGCCACAAGGCTCAATTCCTGTCAAAGATAGTCAACCACCTCAATTTTCTACTCCTATGCATGTTTTTTATTTCCATGGGATGAACACACATCTCTCAACTTAATTTTGAGATTTTTGAAAGTACCTAGATTCTCTTCACCCTAAAATATATTAGTATCCTTATCTTTTGAACATGTTACCACCAAATATTACACCAAATTATATCCACAAACAAGGTGATGCATATTTTCTTTGGCATCATTATACTATACAACATACAAATAGGTGTATATCTTGTATGCAATAAAAAATGAATCATGTCCATAAATCAATCCTGGATTAGATGGGATAGAGCACACCTACACTTTTGATTAGGGGCATATAATTATTAAGTGAGAGCATGACCAATGTGAGGATCTACTAGACCTGAATAAGGGATCACTTATCACAACACACTATGTGAGGTAGGGTTCTAAATCCTACAACCTAACATAATCACACAACTCTAAAATATTCTTATGATTTACTATTTCACTAATCTAATAAAAATAAAAGTAAATCTAATCTAGTGCACACCAAATCTTATATCACAAAGTGGGGGGTTAGAAGCAAAACAAATAAATAACTAAACTAAACATGTATAGGAGACATATACTCACATCAATGTATATTGAATCCTAATACATGAAAGAGAAGAATACATATGCACCATCTATCTACTCTTACAAAGGAGGAATAAAGTTAGGAATAATTACCTTTGAAGATGAACTCGCCAAGCCTCAATCTCCCCCTTGGCCAAGGTGCTTCACAAGAGATTGTCATGATATATAAGGATAACTAAGATAAATTAGATCTAGGATACACAACCTATCCAAGAATCAAAAATACTTATCCATAAGATGAGATTGGATATCCAAAGAAATTAGTAAACCCTAAATATTTATTCCTTGAGTAGAATGGTCAATAGGTAGATGTTTCTTTGCACTTATTCACTTAATTCAAATCTCTTACAAATGGTGGTAAATGACCTTTTATATATAGGTGAAACTTACCATAAAATCATTTAGATATGTTGGTTATGCTAGGTCAAACTGATTGACCTAGCACATTTTTTGGTCTAACTCACTAGGTTCATGCTAGGTCGACCAAGAGGCCAACAAACCAAAAGAGAGAAAAGACCCTAAACTATGCTAGGTCAACCTAACACAACTAATAGGTTAAAAGGGTGTTAAGGTAAGAAATGAAAGATAAAAAATAGCAAGTGATAGGAATAGTTATAACTAAGAATAATAAGCTTGGGGTTTAATGGGTTTAGGAGGCTAGTGTGTAGATGAAAAGTGGCAAAAGGAACACTAATCTTACAAATCACCGATGGTATGCACACCCTTTTCCTAGTGCACCCATTAAGGCATGTACTTAGAGATATTGAGAATTGATAGGTTCTTACAAGATATGAAGTGTTAGTAATAAATAAAAGTTTGAAAATATTATGTGTATATATATGCCCCAACTAAAGCTCATCACATGTCATGTAAGTACAACACAAGATGGTGCTTTAGAAGAGAACATGATAACACACAACATTAATGATAAGTATGGTGTATAAAATAAGATAAATGAAAGAATTGTATTGAAAAACACATACCTTTGACTTACCTTAGTGTTATATATAAAGAAGTAGACTGTAAGAAATCAAGGTGTCTAATGTAGAGTACACTAGGTGAACCTATAGAAGTTAGTGTAAAAAATAGCCAAAAATTGAAATTTTTGGAAGATAGACATATAATAGCGGAAAATAATCTCTACACCATCATGATTCATTTACATTTTATGGTTTGTAAAATGGATAAGTAGAAACAAAGCTGGAGGCAAAATAAGGAATCTACCTGAAAATAAATGAAATAATTAAGTTGATAAAAAGTGTTTTTAAATAGGAAAAAAAAAGAAATCATTTGGAATTTTGAATTGTGAAAAAGAGAAAAGATATCTCTAAGACCAAATAAGGCTAGGATGGAGAGAGGATGACATGCTAGACAAGGAGGACACCCATAGGTGGTAGTAGGTGCACTACAGGTATGCAACTATGGATTTCAAATTAGTTTTTGAAATTTGTATTAAATTGAGTTAATTTTTTATAAAATTTGATTTTAAGCATTTATATATGTCAAAATTGAACAAAATTAGATTCTAAGGGTAGAAAATAGGAAGATGGGAAATGGGTTTGAAGGGTTTAGGAAGAAAGTGAATGAAATACACATTTTGTAAAAAATGTACTGGGTTGACACACATAATACACTAGGTTGACCAAGTTGACCTAGTATGATAAAATAGGGCAGAATCTATATGGTTGACCTAGTAGGTATTGGTTGTCTTAGTGCATTTTGTAGGCTAAAAAGCTAGAATAGAGTGATTCATTAGTCCATAAGTGTTTCTAATGCAAAATTTGCTTTCTACATTCAAAAGAAGAAATAAGAAACTAAAAGATGGTCAAGGCTAGAAGTACCTGATATAGTCGTGCGCACCGAAATCAGACGTTGAAAGATTCTCCTCTTTTGCTGTGGAGGAATGACACCTGTGAAGAAGAGGCTAAAACATGGAAAAACGTTAGTCAAAGATATGGTGGGCTGTTAGGCGAACGCCCGATCCCGGAAGTATGAAGACTCCCTAGAAGGATATCAACCCACTGATAAAAAAGAGCAAAATATTGGACGAAAGTAGATGATAATGACAGAAATAAATCACAGAAAAATAAAGAGCGTACCTGATATGCAGCACTGTTCTACACAGTCACCGGTGTCGGTCTCTGTGGTGCCGACGTCGGTTAAGGAATGTGCCGACGTCGGTTAAGGTGCCATCGTCGGTCGGGGTAGTGACCGGCGTCGGTAGGGGCAGGTTCTGGGAAAAGGTTCGGGACAGGTTCTGAGAGAGTTGGGACAGGTTCAGGGATGTAAACGAGGGACGCTGGGTCTGATAAGGTCAGGGTAGGGTTTTGGATAGAGTCGAGACAGGTTCTGAGAGAGTCTGGTGGGTTTTGGACAAAGTCGGGACAGGTTTGGGCAAGGTCGGGACGAGCTCTAAACAGAGTCTGGGGGAGTCAGGACAGAGGTAGGGATAACAAAACTGATAAATAATAACTGAGAAAGAAATGAAATAAATAGAATAATACTTACCTGGTAGAAGACGCGATGAAAGCCATGGTGTGCAGATTAGTTGATGTCGTAGTGTTGATGATTGCTCGGAGTTCGCAGGTTGGTGGAGGAATTCGCAGGTTGGTTGCTCAGCGTTTCGGATAACATTCGGGGATCTTGGTTTGAATGGCTGGCGGAGGTTGATGAAGGTGGGGGATGGGGACGGTTCCAGAGACGGTTCATCAACCGTTTCGGGAAACTGAATGATAACTGATAACGGACAAGGGGAAGGTGACCGACGTCGGCAGGATTGCCGACGTCGGCCGATAGGTGACCGACATCGGCGACATCGGTCGGGTAAAGACCGTCGTGGACAGATGCATAATGGGGATAGAGTCTACCTTTTGCTCTGTGCTCCTCTTTACATGCTGCCAGGGTCAACGCTGGTGAAACAAGTGATCGACAAGGGTTCAATAGGCGAAGAAGAATAAGACGGGGAATGACCAGGGGAGTTGACACGATTTCGGTGTCTACATTTGCCCCTTTTTGTCTTGTTGGTTGTTCTGGACGAACTGCAAGACAAAAATAGGAGTGAGTGCCCCAGGTGAGGGATAAGGTTGATTTCGTCTTGTTGGTTGTTCGAATAAACTGCAAGACAAAAATAGGAAGTGAAGTGCCCCGAGTATTCCCCCTCAAAGCAGGAGTCGAGGGAAGGGAACCGGGAATTGGGTGCTGATTTGACAAAGAGTGGATGAAAAAAGAGGTGAGGGTGAACGCTGCAAAGGTCGTGATTGCACGTATACCATTGCACGAGATGGTCAGGCCAAAGTGTCGCAGGTCAAGGGTTGAGGAGTGCCAAAATTGAAGTAACCGGGCCCCAGCATTTAGTCGTCTGCTGATCGGGTCACTCAATCTAAGCTGAAGCTCCAACTGGGTCGTCGCGTTCCAGGTATCCCGGGCTCAGGAAGTGCTCCTAGAAATGCGAAAAAGTCACAAGTAGGGCGGATCAACCGGTGTGCGATCCTATACTTGTGAGGGTCCAAAAAGGTCTGCGCACAATTCTGCTAACTAGTCATGAAGTAGCATACATGCAAAAACAACCAAGGCAACAACATCTTGGAAGTGGTCGAGGTCGGAGGAGATAGGCATGATCTCCAATGGTTGGTGGTCGATGGATGGATGAATGGACGAAAGGATGCGGCCGAGCTAACCCCAGAAGACCCCATGTCAATTGAGTGCTGCCTACATAGCCCTGGTGATAGGGCCTCAGGCCGATGTAGTTCTCCCTAGAAGGGAGGAAGGGTCAAAGGGATGGTGAGGAAAAAAAAAAGATGTTGCAGCCTTTTCCAAATGGTGTATTCTGCAACATTGGTTGAGGGGTTTTTCATCCCTAGAAATATCCCATATGCGTGATGGATGTATGCTAAAAATGAATTGAGGTCTATTTATGCTTCAGCAAGTATTGGTTTATGCTTAACACAAATTTGTGGCGGGTCGATAGTTTCCATGTGTATTGGTGTCCATAGAAACTAGGGTGAATAGGCAAGGTCATGTTGATGGTCAGAAAAGAGAGTTGAGCTGAGTTGATCGACAAGTGATGAAGGTGGATGTGACCAAAGTGCAGAAGAAGTGAAAAGCATATTGCTCTTTCATTGACAAGGACCAAAAATATAGCATAGATAGGGGTTATGAGAACCAAGAGCCCCATTCATGCGTGACGTCGTTGACCATAGTTATGTTAGAGCGGTAATCAAATCACTTAGACATTAAAGTGAGCTCGAATTCCCTTGAGTAGGTAATAGGAGGAGGAAAGAGGGTAACCCATTTTAAGAGCAGAGATAACTTTGCCCCTTTTTATAGGAGACCCTGAGACAACTACAAGCCAAGTCCGTGACTCGTTTTTTTTTTTTTTTTTTTTTTTTTTTTTGCACAGACTGATCAATGCGGGAAGCCTGCATAGAGATGTCATTTGCTTGGTGGTCAGGTTACGAAGCTGATCAATGCGGGAAGCTTCTAAAATAATGCTATTTATTGCCAGAGTAGTCATAGCCATCCTTCGAGGGAGTGGTCTAGATTTTTGTTTAATATAAAGGCTTTTGAATAGCTGTCCTTCGAGGGAGCAGTCTATTTATTACAGCAATGATAGTATAGCTGTCCTTCGAGGGATCAGTCTGTCTTTTTGATTTTGATATTGATATAGTGACCATGGATATGTTTTGACATCGTGATTTGTTTTGATAGAAGTTGAGTCATGGACAAAACTGTAGAAGGTCAAGGGCTCCCTTTTAGTAGGACAAAGCATCCATACATCATAAAAGGGTTATAGGAGTTGTTAAGAGGAATAGGGTTGAAAGGAAGTAGGATGAAGAGGATGGGGATTGCTCAAGGGACGAGCTCAAGTTAAGTGTCAAGTAGACGAATACTCGACTAGCAAAAGAACGGTCGCAGATGCAACGCATTAAGAGGCTCAGGTTCTGGGCGTCCATCAAGAGAAGACAGACGATAAGTCCTTGATCCATACTTGTGCATGATAATAAAAGGTCTGAGCCAATTAGGAGCAAACTTGCCTCGTTTACTTCGCTCCATATTGGTCACGTGTTGATTCTCTTTGAGGACGAGGTCTCCGATGTTGAAATCTCGTTCTCGCAGTTTTTTGTCATAGGTGCGCTTGATGCGATGTTGATAGACATGGAGATGATTAAGGGCAGCAAGATGGTGTTCATCAAGTAACTCAAGTTGAGCTAAGCGATCTTGACGAAAGTCATCATTGGAAAGGATATCATGTAGAGAAATGTGGAGAGACGGGATCTATACTTCGAGAGGTAAAACAGCCTCTGTTCCGTACACAAGAGAAAAAGGGGTAGCACCCGTAGAGGTTCGGATGCTAGTGCGGTAAGCCCACAAAGCGAAGGGAATGTGAATGTGCCAATCCCTGCTTGTGTCACTGACCACTTTCATGAGAATTTTGGTGAGAATTTTGTTGGAAGCCTCAGCCTGCCCATTTGCTTGTGGGTAGTAAGGCGAAGAGAAACTAAGTTTGATGCCGAAGGAGTCGCATAGCTTTTGGACAGTTTTGTTTTTGAAGGACTTGCCGTTATCAGTGATGATTTTATGAGGGACACCGAAACGACAGATGATGTGGGTGTTGATGAAGTCGACGATCTTGTCAGCTTTTGTGGAGACGAGAGGAATGGCTTCCACCCACTTGGTGAAATATTCAGTGGCTGTGATGATAGATTGATGACGAAGAGACGAATGAGGGTTAATCTCACCGATGAGATCTAAACCCCACTGAGAGAAAGGCCAGAAATCCTGAGCAACTTATAAGGCGTGGCTGGGGAGATGAAGCAAGTTAGAGTGCTAATAACACTTGATGCAACGCCGAACATAATCGCTACAGTCTTGATGAAGGGTAGGCCAATAATAGCCCAGACGAAGGATGCGCTTGGCAACCGAATTTCCACTGAAATGGCCGCCACAAATCCCATCATGGACTTGCTGGATGGCGTGAGATGCTTCAGTGGAGGTGAGACAACAAAGAAGGAGGCCGTCGAAGCCTCGCTTATAGAGAAGACCCCCTAGCATGGTATAGCGAGCAGTACGCTTGATAAAAGCTCGTCGTGCATTACTAGAGAGGTTGGGAGGAATGATAGAGAGAGATAAGAAGTCCACAAGTTGCTTATACCAAGCATCTTGTGGGCTTGAGTCTATAGTGTTGACATGATGAATGTGAGGAGAGATATATGAAGGCAACGGCACACGACACACCATGACAAAAAGTCTGGATGCAGATGAGGAAGATGGGATATGGGAAGCGAGAGAAGCCATAGTGTCAGCAAACTTGTTCATGGATCGAGGAATAGTCTGCAAGAGGAAATGGTTGAAAGATGCAAGGAGAATGTCAGCACGATTTTTGTACCTTTGCAAAATTTCATTTTTACAGAGGTATGAACCGTTGACCTGATTGACGACGAGCTGCGAGTCGCCAAAGATGTTGATGGACTTGATGTGGAGAGAAAGGGCGGTCTGAAGTCCCAAAATTAAGGCCTCGTATTCGGCCATATTATTGGTACAATCAAAGTCGAGTTTGAAAGACAAAGGCATGGGCTCCCCTTCAAGTGGGATGAGAATGACCCCAGCACCTCCACCTAGTTGACATTTGGATCCGTCAAAGAACATAGTCATCTGATAGGTGGTGTCGTCGGAGGAAAGCGCAACGATAGACTCGTCAGGGAATTCACACTGCGAAGGTTGAGTGTCAGGAAGAGGGGCATCTGCTAGTTGATCAGCGATGGTTTGCCCCTTGATAGATTTCTACTGGATGAATTCGAGATCGAACTCAGCAAGCAGCATGAGCCATCGAGCCATACGTTGATTCTGATATGGCTTGGAGTGCATATATTTGAGAGGGTCGGTGTGGGTGATGACAAAGGTTTTGTGACTGAGAAGATAGTGGCAAAGCTTAGTAGCAGCAAAGACTAATGCCAAACAGAGTTTCTCGATATGGGTATACCGAGTTTCATAGTCGACCAGTGTTCGACTGATATAATAAACGGCTTGCTCACGGTGATGCTCGTCTCGGTGCGCGATCATGGCACCTAACGAATGGTGAGTGGCTGAGATATAAAGGTAGAAGGGTTGGTCGTCTTTAGGTGGAATGAGAACTGGTGGAGAGACCAGATAGCATTTTAAGGCTTCAAAAGCCTCTTGACAGTCCTTATCCCATGTAAAAATGATGTCCTTCTTAAGGAGATGATGAAAAGGTTGGCAGCGGTCAGAAAGCTGCGAGATGAAGCGACAAATGGACTGGAGCTTGCCTTGCAAACTGTGAAGCTGCTTGAGATTGGTCGGGGGAGGCATTTCGAGGATAGCGCGAATCTTGGCGGGATCTATCTCGATGCCACAAAAGGAAATGATGAAGCCGAGAAGCTTGCCAGAGAGGACCCCAAAGACACATTTCTTGGGGTTAAGATGGACATTGTACTGAAGAAGACGAGAAAAGATGATGTTGAGAATGGTCAGATGGTCACGGCGAAATTTGGATTTGCCGAGAAGGTCGTCCACATAATCCTCCATGATTTTGTGGAGGAAATCATGGAAAATGTAGGTCATGGCATGCTGATAAGTGGCGCCTGCGTTCTTCAAGCCGAAAGGCATGACTCGATAGCAAAAAGTCCCCCATGGGGTGATGAAAGTAGTCTTGTGCTGATCTTGCGGAGCAATCAGGATTTGATTGTATCCTGAAAACCAGTCCATAAGAGATAGCATCTCATGGCCGGCCGTAAGATCAACAAGCTGGTCAATGTCAGGAAGAGGAAAGTCATCTTTAGGACAGGCTAGATTAAGGTCACGATAGTCTGTGCAGATCCGAATCCCCCAGTTGCCTTGGTGACTGGGACGATGTTAGAGATCTACTGTGGATAATTGATGGGCTGGATGAAGGAGACAGAAAGGAGACGCTGAAGCTCCTCCTTGACAAGGAGGGCAATGCGAGGATGCATCTTTCGAAGCTTTTGCCTGACAGGCTTAGCCTCTAGTTTGGTGACAATGTTATGGGTAACGATGGTGGGGTCGATGCCAGGCATATCACTGTAAGTCTAGGCAAAGGCCTTGCTATGGTCAGAGAGGAACTGGGTATAGTCAAGCTGCTCCTGAGCGTCTAAAGATTGGCTGATCTTTAAGACATGAGGAACATCGGAAGAAGGAAGGTTGATGTCAATGGTTGATTCATTTAACATAACCTGGGTCTCAAAAGGGAGGGAGCGCTGGATGAAAGAATCATCAGCGCCTATGTAGGAAAGAATGGCGTCATCGTCAACGCAGTGAACAGTGTGAATGGTTGCCGACTCATCTTCGATCATGGTGGGAAGAGTGAGAGGGAGAGACTTGGATACCCCATTGAGCTGATAAGTCAAGGGGTCCAGGCGGATGGTGTTTATGAAAAAAAAAAACTAGGAGGAATGGAAACCACTAACTCCGTAGGTGAAGGTGGCGAAATAGGCGAGTGTGGAGGAGATTGATCAAGGATTGGTTCAGGATAAAGGTCTACAGGGTCTTGAGTGGGGTCGTGATATCCCAGACCATACCGTTTCTTGGCGTCGTCATCGTTGAGCAGTTGGATAGGCTGATGGGAGCCCTGCTCATAGCATCCGAAACCAAAACCCTTCCATGCACACCTGTAAAGGTAAGTATGTGTAAAGGCGGGGTTGCCAAGAAATGAAAAATCTGATGTGAAAGGTTGGGGTGAAGAAAGAGGATTACCGTCAGTAGGAGCTTGATTAAGCCCTCCATAGACGAGGTTGGTGCAGAGGTGAGGGGGACCATAAGGTATGATCATCCCGATCCGATGGTCGTAGCTGGGGCTGTGATGAAGGCGTCCATACTCTTGCGGAGTTTGGAACATGTCTAAAGCCAGCAAGTGATACTCTCCCAATGAAAGTCTTTGGAAGACGTCTTCCATGGGGTCTGTGGTTGTCGCTTGAAGGGGAGGTGTAAGGGTGACCGCCTGTTGCGAACTGGTTGAAGCTTCCGCGGATGGAGGCAGTGCCGGGGTTGACGGCTTGATAGGAATGAGGACATCGTTTGGACGGTAAGTGGTATTGCATGTTTTGAAAGGCGAAGGGTCAGCGGGAATGGTGTGGACTTGTCCGTCATGCTCAAACTTCACACAACGGTGCAGGGTGGAGGGGACACAGGCCATGGCGCAGATCCAGGGTCGGCCCAGCAAGATGTTGTATTGGAACTCTCCTTCGATGATGTAGAAGAGCTCCGAGACTGTGCGTGGACCAACGCGGATATGAAGGATGACTGTGCCAATGGTCGTGGCAGTAGTGTCGTTAAAAGAGTGCAAGATCGCGTCAGTTTTGGAGACACAATTCTTGGGAAGAGCCAACTGATCAAAGGCATGAGTGGAGATGATGTTGATGCTAGCGCCCCCGTCGATCATAACGCATTTAATGCGTGTCCGATCGATGTAGGCAGTGATGAGGAGGGCGGCGTCTTGATCTTCCGTGTTGGATGTAGGAACCTCAGAATCGCTGAATGTTATGGAGGCAACAGGGGGTAAGGAGTGGACAAGGGCAGCAAGTGGCTGGGGATCCTCAGGTTAGACCTCCACTGCCTGCAGGGCTTGGATAAGGGCCTGACGATGTTGGGGTGAGGTTTGGACGAGATCGTAGAGGGACATCTTCATAGGCGTCTGGTGAAGCTGTTTCAACATGGAGTTGTGGATTGGTCTGGAAGAGGAAGAAGAAGAAGAAGAGGGTTGAGGCGCGCCAAGGATAGAAATCTTAGGCTTAGGCGGTTGAGGTGGATTGACAAAAGGGTAGGTCCAAGGAATGGCGGCTTTTTCTTTTGCCTTATCCTTTTGTGACCTAGTGGTGATGTGAATGGCATTGATTTCAAAGATGGGAGGTGAAGATGATGAAGGGGTTGTAACCGGTTGATGAGATGTGGATGGGTTTGAAGAGGTTGAAGGGTTGTGAGAAGGAGTCGAGGGGTGGTCGAAAGTGTCCTCAAAGAGAAGAGTGTCTTTCTCCAGATAACGGCGAATGACAGCCTTGAGGGCATAGCAAGTCTCGGTGTCATGTCCTGGTGTACGATGATATAAACAAATCTTCGTGTCATCGAACCAGGAGGGTTTAGACCCGAGAGGTTGAAAGGGCTTGATGGGTGGAAGAGTTATGCTAGAAGTTTGCAAAAGTCATTGCAAGATCAAAGAGTATGAGCCCACTAAAGGGTCCATGCTCATTGATGTATGCGATGTCGGTGACTTTTGCTTGGGCGAAATGGGAGGAGGTTTTCGTACCACCTTCTGGGTTGATGGTGCGATGACAGGCAGAGACGGTACACTCTTTGTGAGAGGTATCACCCTTTTGGGAGAGGGTAGGCTAGCGGTAGGTAAAGGATGCAAAGGAGGCAACCGGTTTTGGTTAGAGGTTGAAGCGGGAAGGACTCTGGTTAAGGTTGAAGGATGCGGGCCCAAAATGGAGGGCAATGGTGACGGAAGAGGAGGCGTTCGCCTCTGTGGTTTGGCAGTCTTTTGAGATTTGGGTTGAAGACTAGTATTGGTTGAAGTTTGGGTTAAGTCCACCTTCACTTGTGGATGAGTGAGGTTGGAGACGGGGCGAACGCCAAGTGATTTGATAGGTTTAGGTGGAGTAGATGAGGGTTTTGGTTTTGATGAAGTTGATGAAGATGTAGACGGTTTGGAAGTGGAGATCTGATTTTTGTTGATAGTCTTAGGAGGTTCCGTCATGGGCGGATTAGCGGTATGAGATGAGAGGGCCCGGGCTTGTTGAAGAGCTGTGAGATGGTCCCACAATCCCTGATGTTCCACTTTCCTAGAAGGGAGAAGTTCGAGTTTCTCCACTAGTCGGGAAAATGGCTGAGAAGATGCGGGATGAGGTTTAGGCTCTTGAGAAGATGCCAATGGTTGTGGGACTGAAGGTGAGACGGATGTAGTAGTCTTGGGCCCAAAGCATGGTGAAGTTGTGACAGGTTCATGTTTGGTTGGAGATGAAGGAGAGATAGGTTCTTTTCTGGGTGGAGAAGAAACTGGTGAATGAAGCTCCTCAAGCGGGTAAAGGGCAGGGATGATAGTGCCCTCCACTTGTGGCCGAGGAGTAGGAAAGGTTGGGTCCTCCATGGGCAGCAAGAAGGAAGATGGTGAAACTGGCGGTGCTGGTAAGGTCGAGGCATCCTCCAAAATGAGAGAAGTTGAGGGAGAACTAGCCGGAGAAAGAGGTTCATCCACATGTGATGGACTGATGGATGAACTCACCTCTTGGGGTTGGTTAGAAATGAGGGGCGAGACCGTATTGACTGTTCGAATATTATGTTCATGGGTATTGTCAGTCAAGGTCTGGACATTGTTTTGGGTTGGTGGATGATTAGGGAATGGTTGTTTGAAGATATCAATACCCTGGTTAGGAGGGGCGTTAGGATTGTCGAGGATGAGGTCACCCTTTTCCAACATGTCTTGAACTATGTTTTTAAGGGTTTTACAGTTGCCCATGTCATGACCTTTAACACGGTGGTAGTGGCAGAAGTCATTCTCCCTATACCACGCAGGGATGGCGCGTGAGGGATCAAATTGTGGTGGAGGTCGGATCTGAGGGAGATTGATGGCCCCTTGTTTGACGAGTTTTTCCAGCACAGACGTGTATGATTCTCCAAGTGGAGTAAACTGTCGCTGTATGTATCTCTGCTGAAATTGGCGAGTGGCGCTCATGGATGTGGATGGTTCAGGTTGATTAGTTGAAGGCGAAGAAGAGGAAGATCTAACAACCACAGCATTTGCTGAAGCTTTAGATTTGGGATTGGACGAGGAGGGCTTAGAAGAAGGGTCATTGGTTTTGGAGTTGGGATTCTTACTCCGCAACTTGACTTTATTCTCCTCAACGGCACGTAACTCAAGTTTACGAGCCATCGTGAAGGCTTCGTCAAAAGTGCGGAAGGTTTGAACCCTCAAGGTAGAAGAAATATGTTTAGCACAGGCTTGAGAGAAAAGTTCAATAAGCTCAGGCTGAGGTAAAGAAAATGAAAGTTGATTGATAAGGCTCCTCCACCAAGCGACGAAATCAGCAATAGATTCATCCTCGAACTGGCGAATAGAATAGAGGTCTGTGATAGAGACCTTCTTGGTGATATTGATAGAGAAATGATCGAGGAAGAGCTAGGCCAGCTGAGTGAACGTGAGGATGGAATGGCTGGGAAGAGAGCTGTACCAATCAAGTGCAGCACCCGAGAGGGACATGGGAAACGTGCGTAAGAGCAACGCATCGTCGTGGGCGATAAGGTAACAGGCATGTCTGAATGCCCGTAAATGTTGTTGTGGGTCTTCCTTGCTCTGGAAACGAGAAAACTTAGGAAGTTCCCACTGGCTGGGATATGGTCTGATGGGGATGGAAGGATGGATGGGCTCGTTACAGATTTGTTCGTACGAGAGAGTGTTGCGTGAGCCGGTAATGGAGGTCTCTAGGTTGGACATTTTATCCATCAGCATCTTGATAATATCTACTGACGGATTGGCGGGTGGAGCACCTCCTAGATTGTGAGGTGCTTGAAAGAGGCTGGAAGAGGTATACGACGTAGTCGGTTGTACCAATAAGGGCGCAACGTACGGATGACTAGTCGTAGGGACAGAAGAAGTGACTAAAGATGATTGGATGGAAGGCATGGCTAGGTTTGATGTTGTCATGGGAGGTTGGTTAGAGGTAACATGGGCTAACGGATGGGTAGCCACCCTAGTGTTGATAGGAGTAAGGGTGGGCGGAATAGAGATGACCAGGTTTTGAAAGGGGGTAGAAAGTGGTTGAGTGGACTGAGATTGATTGGGGGCCGAAACCCCGGTGAAAGTGGGCCCAACGACGGAAGGAGAGGCCACACTTGGATGGTTGGTAAAAGGTTGGTCATTGGTTGAGGCAATAGCCTGGGTGTCTAAGGGTTGGACTACGGACGTTGTTGATACGACCGCCGTCGCGAGGAGAGAAGTCAGCATTCCATAAATTGGATTGCTAAAGGGGTCTCGCGTTTGGCTATTCGCGAGATAGTGTTGCAGGGCTTTGGTATTGAGGTCCAAGAATCGTGCGAAGTCTTGGTCCCCTTCTGGAATAATAGGCGTTTGGGTCGGAGATGGTCTGGTAGGAGTTCTTTCAGTTTCCGAGTTGAACTCCATTGTAGGGTTGGTTGTAGGCGGGGTAGATGGAAGAGGATGATGCCTCGTGTGATCGACTAGAGCCTTGGCTTGGCTACGAGTCAGAACCATTCAAGGCAAGGGAGAACGTCCTCACAAGCTCAAACAAGCAGATAAGAACCAAAAGATGAAGACACAAATAGATCCTAAAACCCTAGAAGTAAATTATTAGGATTATAGTGGCTTATGCCTTAGAATGTGTGTGTAGAGGAAGATTGGCTTTGTGAGTCGGGTCCTAGAAGAAGCAGTCTATGGATGGTTTCGGGTTTTTTTATGGTGCTCAAGAAATCTGTGTTAGCTTCTGTACAGGCCTGGTGCTAAGGAGCAAGCTCCCCTCACTTCACGATTCCAGTGGTTAGCTAGTTTCGCTTAGCCAAAATATACTTCCACTAGAGTTTATCCTCCGCCAGAGAACGGAGTGGGCTTCCCCCTTGGTGATGAAATCCAAGTAGGGTCACCGGGACGGGTAAGGTATCCACTGGGGGATGAAATCCCAGTCGGGCCTTGTCTCAGGTAAGTTTTATGTTTGTTTTGTGCATGTGGTTTGGTCGTGTAACATCAAGTGATCTAGATTAATTCAATATGCGGTTTAATTACTATGTGTGGTCTAAAAGATGCAGGCAAACAGAGATGAATGCAAAGTGTTTTAATGTCCAAGTCAAAATGTTTGTTCGTATGAAGACGAATGGAGAAAGAGTCGAAGAGTATGAGTCTTAGCTAGTCTAGAAATGCAAGAAAGAAAGAAATGTTCGTTTTAGTTCTGCTTATGATGTCGTTTAAGAAGAGACGAAAGGAGGCGAAAAGGAAGAAACCTAATGCACCTAAATGAACGAAAGAAAGAAAGAACCCAAGGAGGACCTAGGGTCCCACCAAGCGTGCCAGAATGTTTCTAATGCAAAATTTGCTTTCTACATTCAAAAGAAGAAATAAGAAACTAAAAGATGGTCAAGGCTAGAAGTACCTGATATAGTCGTGCGCACCGAAATCATACGTTGAAAGATTCTCCTCTTTTGCTGTGGAGGAATGACACCTGCGAAGAAGAGGCTAAAACATGGAAAAACGTTAGTCAAAGATATGGTGGGCTGTCAGGCGAACGCCCGATCTCGGAAGTATGAAGACTCCCTAGAAGGATATCAACCCACTGATAAAAAAGAGCAGAATATTGGATGAAAGTAGATGATAATGATAGAAATAAATGACAGAAAAATAAAGAGCGTACCTGATATGCAGCACTGTTCTGCACAGTCGCCAGTGTCGGTCTCTGTGGTGCCAGCGTCGGTTAAGGAATGTGCCGACGTCGGTTAAGGTGCCGTCGTCGGTCGGGGTAGTGACCGGCGTCGGTAGGGGCAGGTTCTGGGAAAAGGTTCAGGACAGGTTCTGAGAGTGTTGGGACAGGTTCAGGGATGTAAACGAGGGATGCTGGGTCTGATAAGGTCAGGGTAGGGTTTTGGATAGAGTCGGGACAGGTTCTGAGAGAGTTTGGGGGGTTTTGGACAGAGTCGGGACAGGTTTGGGCAAGGTTGGGACGAGCTCTGAACAGAGTCTGGGGGAGTCGGGACAGAGGCAGGGATAACAAAACTGATAAATAATAACTGAGAAAGAAATGAAATAAACAGAATAATACTTACCTGGTAGAAGATGCGATGAAAGCCATGGTGTGCAGATTAGTTGATGTCGTAGTGTTGATGATTGCTCAAAGTTCGCAGGTTGGTGGAGGAATTCGCAGGTTGGTTGCTCAGCGTTTCGGATAACATTCGGGGATCTTGGTTCGAATGGCTGGCGGAGGTTGATGAAGGCGGGGGACAGGGACGGTTCCAGAGACGGTTCGTCAACCGTTTCGGGAAACCGAATGATAACTGATAACGGACAAGGGGAAGGTGACCGACGTCGGCAATCTCGGACAAGGGGAAGGTGACCGACGTCGGCAGGATTGCCGACGTCGGCTGATAGGTGACCGACGTCGGCGACATCGGTCGGGTAAAGACCGTCGTCGGCAGATGCATAATGGGGATAGAGTCTACCTTTTGCTCTGTGCTCCTCTTTACATGCTGCTAGGGTCAACGCTGGTGAAACAAGTGATCGACAAGGGTTCAATAGGCGAAGAAGAATAAGACGGGGAATGACCAGGGGAGTCGACATGATTTCGGTGTCTACAATAAGGGCTAGAATGAAAAATCAATACCAGGGAGGGTAAAATAAGAGGGATGACTTGGAATTTAAAGTCAACTATGATAAAAATAGGGAATTTTTGGTCAAACTAAGTTGAACAAGAAACTAGAATAAGCATAGAAAAGTATGCATAAAGCCCAAAAAGGGATAGAATGGCCTGAAATGACCAAAGGAGGGTAAGAGGGACCAAGTAAACTAGAAATAGGATTAAAAAAATAAAATGAATAAGGTAAACATAATTAAGCTTATTTACAGTTAAAATTATAAAAAATGATGTATAAAGAATGTATTATTATTAAACATGATATAAAAGAACTAATACATCCTTTGTTGTTTCTTGGTTGTAGAGATGAATAAGATTTTAGAGGTTGGTGGATGTGTCTTGGTTGCCAGACTTGTTACATAGATTATCAAATGGAGATCGATCTAGATTGGTAGACATGGGTCTAAGAGGTATAGCTGATATGGGTGGGATCACCCTTAAAGTTAACTTATTATTCATGTTCCTAAGATGTTAGGAATGATTGAATAACACCTTCAAATGGGAGGTGGATGGGGATGTGATAGAGGTGGGTATCACACTAGAGGATGTCCATACCATCCTCAAGTTACCCATAATAGGAGCACTAATGACCACATATATACTAGATATCTTAGAGGAGAGGAGAGCCTTAGCCATGTGGGATATAATCTCAAAGATGATATTGAGAGGATGGATAATTAGTATGGATAATGTGTATACATTATAGATTCAAAACCTACAAAAGATGATGATAAGACTTGTGACACAATAGATGCTCTATCATAAGTCAGACAATAAGGTACCACTGTTTATGGTAGCCATGAGTAGGATGATGTTGGAAGAGGGAGTACTATAAAATCTAGGTTCTATCATCTGGGTCCAATTTTTACATGATCTATTTGAGATTATGGTCAAAGGGAAGAAGACTATGGGACTAATAATACTACTAACAACATAGATATATGAGATATTTCCCATATATTAATTAGGTAGGTTACCTCATGTAACTAATGATGGGTCACCTTGAGTGTAGATATGGAGAAAGTACCAAGTAGCATGGGTCATGTCCCATGTGCTAGTGATATATTTAGTGAGATGCATAGACATAGTGTGGTAGCTATATGGACACATAAAAACTACATGGGTGAGATGACACACATATGCACCAACATTAGAGAGGAGAGAGGTGGTCAAACACTATATGTGAGGATGACACTGAGGTCATGTTGGGAGTGATCATGGACTAGTTAGGCACAATAAGTGTTAGAGGAGGTAGAGATACCAGATGTGCCACTACCAACCCTATAGTGAGACAAGCAGTGGCCATCAAGGACATGATGGTGATGGAGACAAGAGAGATTGGAGATGATAAACATCTCAAATGACCCCATATATGATCCAAATGAGATTTTAGAGAGACCACTTAGACGGATCCTGAGATAGACATGATCTATGACATTTAGGTTTAAACTAAGGAGGTGACCTATTGAGGAGTCACTAGGAGGCCACAAAAATAGGGAGACTATGATAGGTGATCATGCAGATGATGCTATCATGGGAGTTGAGACACAGATAGGTATGAAGATGGATACATTATTTCTTATGTTTTAATTTGGTAGTAGAGAGATATAGATAGATATTATTAGATATTATAGTGATCTAATATACATCTAGTTTGATTTTACATGCATACCTAAGGATGAGGAGAGATGGGGGTCCCTAGTGAGGGGAGCACTCCATGACATCCTAGATGAGTCTCTACAAACATACAACCCCATGACACTAGAGGATATGAGTGTACGATCTACCTCAGATTAGGTGAGCTAATTTAGATTAGTTGGTGAGGTATTAAGGCAGATACATGTGTAAAGAGAGAGGATGTAACCATCAATAGAGATGGGTGTAGGTAAGAGACAATCCTATCAAGCCCTAGTAGATGAGATAGATATGCATTTATGTATAGTTACATAGATGATGAAAGCATATACAATGATGTAGACTTAGCTGATATAGGTATATACAATGATCCAAACTAATTTGGTACAATAATAAGAGTAGATAGAATGCCTAAAGGGATAGGTAGAGGGATTGATATCTCAAACTACCTTGTTATAATGTACCTTTTGAAGGAGTCAGATTGAGGCCTTAATAGTTAGTGTAGCTAGGCCATAAGATAGATAGTATGGAACCCAGGCCTAGTGTTGGGGCTTTGTATATGTTTGTATATGTTGTATCAAACTCATGTGTGTGTGTGTGTGTGTGTGTGTGTGTGTGTGTGTGTGTGTGTGTGTGTGTGTGTGTGTGTGTGTGTGTGTGTGTGTGTGTGTGTGTGTGTATATGTATATATATATATATATATATATGTATGTATGTATGTATATATATATGTATATATATATATATATAAGTATATGTATATATATGTATATATGTATATATATATATATATGTATATATATATATGTATATATATATATATATATGTATATATATATATATATATGTATATATATATATGTATATATATATATATATATATCATTTTGGCTTATTGGTGTTGGTTGTGTATGTTGTCTTAATGATGGTTGTGTGTTTGTGAATGCTTTTGGATATATTTATTTCTAGCACATGTATTTATATTTTTTGTATATGCTATAGGAAATATATGTGGTGTGGTTTCTTTTCTAACATTATATATTACACATGCATGGTTAAAAATAAATAGGTGAAAAGGACTTGGAAAAATATAATAAATCAAATAAATTCACTACACACTAGCTCAATTTGAGAAATGTGTAATAACATAAAATGACTAAGTATAAAGATCCAAGAAAATGGTAAACAAGACGGTAAAAGGGGATTTGTTTTTAAACCAATGTAAAAGATTTTTACACCAAATTAAAACAAGTAAAATCATATTAAATATCATGTTGGGAAGTATGAAAAACAATGTAAAAAAAGGAAGGTATGTAAAAGGGAACAAATGGTAATAAAAACAAATCAAAATTAAGTCAAGCAATTATACTATATCATGATGGGAAGTATAAAAGAAAAAAAAAATCAAACATTTGGTCTTAAATATATCATACTAATTCACGTTGAGAAGTATGATAAATTTAATAAATGGTTATAATCTTACATGCACTCAGAAAATATAAAGATAAGGACTAAAAAAACATGAAGTAAGCATACACTATACTAATTCAAGATGGGAAGCATGTAACTGATGTTTATCCTAATAATAAATCAAATATTATCTCATATTTAACACATGTAATTTTGGGTGGTTAATTATTGGAAAAAAGTATGAGGGTCAGGTCCTATCCACGGTCTTACAATGCAACTCACAAAATAAAAACCCAAGGGGTAAGAAATCAAGATTGGTAAGTAGAAGGATAAGTAATGGTAAATCAAGGGTGTGGGTAATGGGATGAAAAATATGGTAATTTTTTAGGGATGTTAGGTCCTATCTGTGGTCTTATAAGGTGACTCACAAATGATATCCCATGGGGAGTGATCAATAAGCAAAAAAATATTTTCCTAATGGAAATACGAAGGTAAAGGAATGAAAAAAAGGAGTGTAAGAAGAAATAATTAGGTGTCTTATGAGAATACCTTAGGAGGCAAGAGGCATACTAAGGACATGAAAAGACACTAAGTGACTAGTGGTCATCTATGTACAAATAAAAACCACTTGTTATAGACACAAATATTTGTAGGTAAATAATTATACTACTAAGATCAACTCATGATGGTCGATTGGTAAATGAAAAAGTAAAATGGACCTACCTTCCTAAGATGAGTTCCATGTTCCTCAAGACCCCTTAGAGATCCATCGGTTTACTTTAAATATTGGGTAATTACATGAGAAAGTAGTTAGCACTAAAATATTTTTTTATTCTTCTCTTCTAATCTATTGACCTACCACACCCCAAAGTACCTCAGCTTTATCATGAGGCCAACTATGAAGTTTGATCTTTGAATAGAAGGAGATGTGCTTTGAATAATGTCTTTTAGTGTGATTAGACTTTTAAGATTAATTTTGCCTTTTAATATCATTGCCTTTTATATAAATGATTTGGATTTTAGATTTCTTTTCAAGGATTTTTAAGATTCCTCCTCCATACAAATTTGGAATGAACAATCATGAGAGAGATAGTGATACACATGAATGAGCGTAGGCTAAGGCTAAAGGAAGCTAAGTAACCTAAGACAAAAGACTAACTAGAACACTTAGGCTTGAAAATGAACTTAGCATGTGATCTCAAGTATAATACATTTATATGTTTAGTTTTTAGAAAAAGGAAGTATGGAAAAAGGAGATCCAAAGGAGGATCAGTGAAAAGAAATAGTAATCAGAAAGATTGCTTGCTAACTGATCATATGGTAATAGGAGATAGTAACCAAAGGGAAGAGGGTAAATATAACCAAGTCATCATGAAAAATATATGTGAAAAATAAGATAAGAAATCAATCAATCATAAAGGTACAAGGGAAGATTTTTGAGAAAAACTCTAAAGGAAAAGAAAATAATGATAAGGGAAAAATAGTAATGATAAGGAAAAGACAATTATATGAAAAATGTAAAATGATAACATAAGCTAACTATAGTACAACAAGAAAGAGAAACATGATATAAGATAAGAAATAATTTGACATAATCTCAAATTATATAATCAAATAGAAATAATATTGGATCACATGTCCAATCCAAATATAAATGAAAAAGCACCATGCATGTGCTCATAAATACTAGTAAATCTATCCACACATTATCTAATCCATCCGATAAATCTCTATGAAGTTGAATGCATAATATAGCTAAGGTCTCATCAAATTTTAGTGAATATTGGTGTTATCACTTAGATTTGCAAATTTTAAGGAGATGTCTTAGCTCTCCTCATCTAAGTGGCATAATTGAAACACCCCTAGGCTATGGGTGAGCCTAATAATGAGGTGAATCTTTAAATAGGGCTAGCTCCCTTGATGTACCACTTTGGATCACTAATCCACCAAAACTTTATAAAAGAAAAGAGAGAGAGAAAATTGAAAGCAAACTATGCTAAGGGAGGTGATACACCAAATAAGTTGATAACTTTCAACCAGTCGCATGTTACACATGAGAACAAGGGACTAACCAAACATACACTTTTCCAATTTGAATCTTCTCACATCAATCTTTCATTATGATGTTATGGATGAATGTTTAGGCAAGGAGGGATAGAAAAGAGGCCTTAAATGGCACTAGTGAATAGGATAGCTCACTTAACCCTGAAATTTCATAGAACACTTCATAATGACTTGTAAGAAGAAGCTAAAAAAAGGTGAGAAAATGAGACAACATGCTAAGGAATCCATAGTCTTCACTAAGAAAGATCCATCATATAATTAAAACACACTATGAATATTTATAGAAGAGGTAAAAATTATTAGTCAAGGATTTGATTCAAGTTGGGTTCACCAAAATATATGAAATCATAAATGCATCATGTCCATACATCAATCCTAGATTAGATGGGATAGAGCACACCTACACTTTTGATTGGGGGTGTACAATTATTAAGTTGGATTATGACCAATGTGAGGATCCACTAGACCTAAATAGATGATCACTTTTCATAGCACAATAGGTGAGGTAGGGTTCTAAAGCTTACAGTCTAACATAATTGCATAATAACACTAAAAGAGTCTTATGATTTAATATTTCACTAATCTAAGAAAAAGAAAATTAAATCTAATCTAGTGCACACAAAAGATTTTAGTAAAAATTGGGGGGGTTAGAAACAAAATAAATAAAATAAACATGTATAAGATACATATACTCATGTCAATGTATACAAAATATTAATACATGAAATATAATAATACAAATGCACTATTTATCTACTCTTACAAAGGAGGAATAAAGTTAGGAATACTTTCCTTTGAAGATGAACCCATTGAGCCTCAATCTCCCCCTTGGCCAAAGTTATTTACAAGATATTATCATGGTATGTAAGGATAACTAAGATAGTTTAGCTCTAGGATACACAACCTATCCAAACATCCAAAAGACTTATCCACAAGACAAGATTAGAGATGCAAAGAAAGTATTAAACCCTAAAGCTTTATTTCCCATGTAGAATGGTAAATTGGTAGATTTTCATTTGCACTTCTTTTCTTAATTAAAATCTCTTATAAATGGTGGTAAATAGCCTTATATATATATAGGAAAAATTTACCCTAAAATCTTTCAGATATGTTGATTGTGTTAGGTCGACCCAATTGACATAGTACATTTTTGGGTCTAACTCACTAGGTTTGTGTTAGGTTGATCGAGAGGCCAACAAAATAAAAGAGATAAAAAGTCCCTAAATTATTCTAAGTCAGCCTGGTTGACCTAGCACAACCGATAGGTCAAAAGGGTGATAAGGCAAGAAATGAAAGATAAAACATAGAAAGTGAAAAGAATACGTATAACTATGAAGAATAAACTTGGGGTTCAATGGTTTTAAGAGGCCAATTTATGGATAGAAAGTGGTAAAAAGAACAATAATATTATGAAGCATTGATGTTTTTCCCACCCCTTTTATAGTGCACCCCTTAATGCATGCACATAGAGAGACAGAGACTTGATAGGTTCCTACAAGACATGAAGTATCATTAATCAGTAAATGTTTGAAAATATTATGTGTGTATATATCTCTCTAATATAATTTTATATAATTTATGAGGCCCTCACCTCACTCTTCAGAATAGTGCTCACATGGTTCACCTAGGAGGAAAGATAAGTATTCCCCATGAATATATCCATTTATTAGATTAAAGGATGTATGTGACCTGAGGCCACAACTTACTCAAATTGAGTGTTATTCCTAAGAGGTATTCTAACCTCCATATTCAATTTTTTGTAATTTCTCCATATAATTAATACATTAGGTATTCCTATAATGAATTTTAGAGAGAGTGTTTTAACCTTTTGGGGTTTAGCTTATGTAAATCTTATATTTGATTAAAGGGATGAGTAGTACAAATCAAGGAAATAATATACATAAAATAACCATTTATTTGTTATAGATTTGACAAACTTTGAATTTCTAAAAATAGTAATAAATATGTGAAAATAAAACTTATTTTGAAAACACTTGATATGAATGATATTAGTGCTAGAAACTGAGATGAAAGTAGGTTTGAGTGTATTCAACTAGATCCCTATATCAAAACTCCTCCTAGATAGTATCACCACATTTGGATAAAGGAACCATTTGGATCTAGTATCATGATATTGGTGTTAATGTCCTCTGTGCATTATTATCCCAAACTTTTGGTTGCACCTATGTCTATGTTTATAGGTTTTGTTCCTGTGCACATGAAGTTTAGAACTCTATATTGTGCTTATAATGACTGATTTATGATGCAAACCATAATCCTCATTGTAAGTAAAGCATGAGTTGAAAAGTCTGTTTATCAATAAGATAGGCTAGACATTCTTAACACCTCATTGTGAAGAGACTTGCCTACATACCAATAATTTAAGGAGGGAACAAGCCTGATGTAGTTATACCCACCTAAGTGTTGATGTAAATGCAAGTGATGCTAGTATGATAATGGCCTTGAGTGACTTGATTGTGATTGAGATTATAAATCTATAAAATATAAGCTTAGGGCTATTATATATGGTAGTGTGTAGAAGTAGTTTAGAATAAGGATTACTAACCTTGATTTTGCTCAACTTGTTTCACATTTGAATAGGTATTTTGCATTTAATTTCTATCTAGTGGATAGAGGGATAAAATTCATGTATTTATAGTGTTTTATTTCTTGTGTGGATAATAAAAGATGGTTAAGTTGACCTTAGGAAGGTTTTACTTTTGAAAATATATATGTTTGGGAAAGCTTGGGGAAAAGGACATAAGTTCCATTTTAGGGACACTAGCAACATGTGGCTCTAGTGTCCTTAATGTGGTGCTAATGTCTAACTAGTAGAACACTAAGAATAAATGGCCAAGATTAGGAAATGAGGGTCTAGGATTATGTTTGAGTTGATTAGGGATGTTTGTGGTCCACATGAAGGCTATAAAAGCGTGATAATAGTCTCTAAGATAGGTCTAAGGCTAAGTTAATAATAAGTAGTCTCAAATAGCACTCTCAGTGATCAAATACCACTTTTAGGTGATTACATTTATAGCCCCCCCCACCCCCCCCCCCCCCCCCAATTTATGCTATAAATGTAGACAAGTGAAATGAATAGGATAAAGGAAAAAGAAACATACCTATGCTTACCTAGGAAGTGAATCCCATGAAGCTGAATCTGAGTATGTGAAGCTGAGTCTGTGTATGTGAAACATGATCCAATGTATGTCTTACAAACTAAACATGCATAAATTAGTGATTACTTAAGATATATGAAAATTAAAATACTATGCTGAGGAAATAAGTAACTAAGTAAAGAGATAGGAAAGAATAAATGAATGAATACACCTCATTAGGTACGTGAACCAATGCATGAAGATAGTAATAACCTATGTGTGTGTATAGTGATTATTTGTTGAATATATTTGATTGAGATAATAGATTAATCAATCCTCATGTGTGGATGGATCAATAACTCAATTTTGTTTTGACTCCATCATTACCCACCCCTACTTGGTGAATCATGACCTATGAATATCTTGGATTGGAATATTAGTGTGTCCAAACCTCTCATGTGGGTGGATAAATAACTCAAGTAGGATATGACTCCATAATCATCCATCCATGTGTAGTATATGCATCTAAAATCAAACTGCACAAAGTATTGTAAATTTCAAAGTGAATATATCTAAATGTGTATGTCAGCTCTGTAGCCACTTGGGTACATTAAAAAGTTCTAGGCCACTTGAGAATGCCAACCACTATAGATGGAGTAAGGCATAAAAATGGTGAAAATTTGGAATATGATTTTAAGTGTATACAAAATAGAGAATGACATGGAATTTTACATTAAATTTGAACAATTAGGTGTAACTAAGCATATGTAAATAATGTGTCATGCACATGCCCAAAATTGATAAATTGAGTATATTGATTATGGATTGAGTTATAATAATAGTATCTAGATATATAAAATAAATATGGGAATGATCATTCCATGAATGATGCCCCCAATCTAAGCAACTGATATGAATTTGAGCTAAGCTAGTATGAATCTAAGCAAAATCTGAGTATAACTAATAAACCTATAACTAGATTTGTGCAAACCTATACTATATTTGTTGTATTATTCTAGCCAATTTGAGTTATTTTAAAACTAAGGCTACTAAATAGTAGTGCCATGTAGCACTAGTTTCCTATTTGGGCATTAATGTCTTTCTAGGATGAAATCTTTGTCACTATACTACTTTTTGAGTCACTATTTTTCTTTGTGTTTACTTGTGTCTGATTTTATAAAATTGAGCCTATGTGATGAAAAATGTACTATGAATGAAATATAGGATCTTGATCTCTATGAAAAAATCTATATGAATGGCTTCTCTTTTGAGGTTAGTTATTAAACCTATGAAAGAACTATATTCAAAATATAATTCTCTATAAAATGTGTGTTAGCTAAAACATATATGATAATTACATGATAATCCATTATAATGTGTAAAAATAACATTAGAATGTAAGATAATATGAGCATAATTATGTAATGTAAGATGTATGTCATTTATATAATTACACAAGGGTGTCAAAATATATTTAATCAATGCATGTAACAAAAAATTTGAGTATAACTAAGTAGCTACCTAAGGGGATAGGGTATGATATCCATCACAACACCTAAATAGGAAGGGTAGATGCATGAGGTCCCTCATGGAATTGAAAAATAGTGTGTGTAACAAGTAAATAAAAGTGTATGATACATAATATAAATCATACATAAAAAACACACGAGGCACACAAAGTAGGACAAGGGGCCATAATGTAAGGGACATGGGCACATGTCACTAAATATGAGAAAATAAGACATAAAAGGACATGTTAATATGTCCACATATGAAATAAAAAATTAAGTTGGATTAGATCCATATAGAAGGACATGATCAAATGTCCACACAAAGAATGAGTAAAGCACACACAAGGGAAATGGGAACATGTCCAAGGAATACATACTATGAATATAAGTGGTATAGATCTAAAGATTAATGGAATTTTAAAATTCCTTAAAATAGAAGAATCATATAAATATAATTAAATCTAAATTAGGGAAGCTATAAATGAAAGCATGCATGAATATGTAATACAAATATGTGTAAGAGTGAGGATATACATATGTTAAGTATAAAGTAGTAATCACTAGAAAAAAGTCTGAGTATGAGGGGAAATGATAAACATATACATATAAAAATGATAAATCTAGAATTTAGAGATTGTAAGGATAGAAATTGGTAATAGAAACCATGTATAGGGTGCCCCCCAAATGGGCAAATGTGTCAAGTGAATAACCATGGATCAGTGTATATTCCCCTAGTGTGTGGATAATAACAAGTTTGGATTAGTGTAGTGGCCTTGAGTCCTATAGAAACCTGTAAGAACTTGAAAAGAATAAGTGAAGCATGTAGTGTGATAAAATTTACTATAATAAGATATGTAGCATATGTAGTTTCTATAAAATATAAGAAGTGTAAACATAGCCATGCATACAATCTATAAATTTTGTGTTTTCTGAGTAATTATTTGAATGTTTTTGCATTTTTTGACATGATATTTTTTTTGTATTTTTAACATATAATATATGTAAAATTAATATTAAAATGAAATATGTACAAGGAGAAACAAAGTATGTACAATAAGGGAAAAACCATACCAACTGATGAGTCTCATGGGAGACTCACTATTACTGTGGCCTGTGTCAAAAATAATAATGGTAATATCTCATGTAGTGTGAATGCTAATTTGTATTTTAATGTTGTTTCAATAGGAATTTAAGTATTTTTCATCATAAATATCATAAAATTATTCATCATCAGAGTCATAATAACCTAGAATGCTTGATGGAATTGCCTTGTACACTAGAATTGACCTTTCTAAATTGAGTTTTGGAATATTGATTGTTTTTGATAAGGTAAGGCAGAAAAATAGGGGCAAAACACTTCACAAATCCAAAAATACAAGAAGGCAATCAAATAAAATATGCCTTCAGAGAGACGACGGCACTAGCTAAGAACCAATAGACACAGAAGCCAAAAAATAAAAATCAGAAAGACTAGAGTCAGAGGGGACTTTCCTTACATAACCATTGAGTTGATAAGATCATTAAGTTTCTTAGTATTCTCCACATTGTTAGCATGCTCAGTATTACCCACTTCTTTCATCATTGACATGTTTAGGAGAATTTTATTCTGGAGTCCCTTGGTGAAATTTTGCTCCAGCCTCTAAATCCGATCATTTAGGGCCCCAATTTTAGATTTCAAATCAGTCTCATTCTCTATTTCCTCGCTAGCTTCTTCAACATACATTTTCCCCTTATTGTCAATAGTTTCCATAGTGTCAGCACCATGCTCCTTAGTAACCTCAAAATCCCTAGTTTCCTACTTTCCTCTAGTGTCCTCCAAAATTTCCTAGATTTCTAGCTCCTTGGACTCTTCCTCTTGGGTTGCTTCCTCCGAAGTGCTTTCCAAATAATAAATCAGTCTAGCCTTTAGGGTGGGTTTACTAGCAATCTACCTTGACCTTATAACTCTAGAGGAGAAGCCTTCTTTATTAATTTTGGAAGACTTATAAGATTTACCACCTTGGCCCCCTATGGCCCTACCCAAATTTTTGTGGGTACCCTCTATGGTCTCTCTAATATTATCTTATTCCTCATTAACCTTCCTCTTCTTACCCTTCTTGCTTGGAAAGGAGCTAGGGGTGTCAACAAGGATCTCTTTTCGGGTAGAGAAAGAAACATCTTTTGTTTTGGTAGGAGCAGGGAAAAAATAGGACTCATCAATAGCATTGCCAGACACCAGATTGGAAGGAATGTCACCACTATCAATTTTGATAGTCTTGGCTGGCTCAAGGGCTCAGTGAAAGTTGTATAAGTAGAAATTAAGCCCTAGTGTAGGGTAATAGGGTTCATATCCATCTTTTTAGCCATTTTTTTTCTCACCCTAAAGACAGAGTGTTCTAAAGAGAAGAGCAGGTAAAAAGGAAAACTAATAATAGCATTGCACCTAAAGTGATTTAATAGAGGGAGATGGTAATTGTAGAACCTAGTAAATTGACCTTCAAGTGTGAATTACTTCTTGAGAATGAATCACACTCCATCCCATGGATTTGGTAGTTTATCATGCTCAAATCCTCCTTGATTTGGGATGAGTTCTTCTCCCTCTCCCAGGAACAGTTTATGGCTTGCAAGATCCATAATTTTTGTTTTCCTTTGAAGCTTTATTCGTTGCATGGTCATTCTTGTGGCCATAGAAATAACCTTTTTAGAGATTTGAAAATTGATTCCACCCACTGTGACCCACCTATTTAACCAAGATCTCACAAATTACTCGAACAAGTTTTCATCAAACCCATTAAGCCTTTCTAGATATGGGTTGATTCCCCCTTCTTTACAATAATGCCAAACTAGTGGATTATCTTTGAATTCATATTAGGAGACTAGTTCTGTGCAAATTTAGTCTTCTCCCATTTTGTATTTGCAGACCCAAACTATGGAGTTCCTAGATTTAGCCTTTAGCTTTGAAATGGTTGCTAACCCTTGTTTTTTCTTATGCATAATGAAGATGTGATGGCTCATTATTCAAAAAAATCTACAAGGTTGACGTTGTCTACTCCCATGCTTGGAAATTATTTCCCATTGATTTTCATGATGATGCCCGTGCACCTTAACCTCATGATACAATAAATCATGAATGATTTTCAAAAGAGTAGCAAAGTTATCAAGTTCCAAAATCCACGATGGCCCTCTCCAAATGGACTACCTCTGAGAGCTATCCTTGTCATAAATGCACCTCATCCTTGACAAGTCATCTCTTTTTGAATAATATCCCTAATTTTTAAGGGAATATGAATATTGATTGTTATTTTCCCTTTCAAGTTGTGCTTATTATAGGTGTGATCTAAAAAATTGACTCAAGAGAGGATGGTTAGTATGGTTTTAGCTCCAAAATGAAAAAAAAAATGAAATAAACACACTAATAACATAACATCTCTAGGCTTAGATACTAGGGAGAGCTTAGTTAACAAAAACAAATGACAAACACAACTAAAAAGTAAAGAATAAAACACAATAATTATTTCACCTTCCTTGGATGCTCCAAATGCCTTTGTAGTAGTGGATTTCTTGTCTTCTACTCATGAAGTCCTTGGCAATGGAAGTTTGGCTACCTCCATCTCTCCTTGCCACCTTTGGCTTGTGGCTTGGCTTGGCTTGGAATTAATTTGGCATGGTAACACTAGTTTCATGAATATTTTAGAGCCATTTGGAAATTATAAATTTTCATAATCAAGACTTAGAAATGATGTGGTGGGGCCTCCTATTTATATATTTTTGAGATTGATCAAAATCAACCTGAACCATCCATCTCAAGATTGAGATGTATCATTAAGGATTAATTCAATTTTGGAATTAAGTTTGTAATTATCCTCATCATGAAATTGGAAGAATAATAAATTAAGAGGCATGGATGGCATCATGGAAGGCATTGATGAGGCATGGATGGCATGAATCTTGATATTTGTGGTATTTATGGCCTAGGGATGTCTTCCCAAGAAATGAGGTCACCTGATGATGCAAATATTCAATATTCATTTCCAAAAATAAGTATTCAACAAGTTTCCATGGAATTTTTTATTAGGCTTTGATTTGGGTTAATTATATCTTAAGCATAATTAAGTACTTTGTGCACAAATTACTCAAATTGATCAGAATGCCTTGTTATTGGTCCAAAATTTGATTAAATTAGAATTGTAAGGCACTATCAAATGAATTTGACCTATATTCCCATTTAGTAATTTACCAATAGAAACTAACAAATGCACGCATATTGTGCAAAATATTTAATAAGAAAAAACAATCTAGAGCCCCCAAGTGCAAAATTAGCATTTTGACTCAAAATGATCTGATCAAAGTTAGCTGGCCCATAAATTATATTGCCCCATTTAGGGATACCCTAGCCAAAATCAGCACTTGAATACATCAATTTCACATCTTTTAGCATATTTTAGTTTTTTTAGGCCAAATTATGCATTTTGAATAGAAATTGGCTAAAATCTTGATTGGGGGTTATTGGTGGCTAGATTTAGATGTCTACAGTAGGTATATGGTGTTGTGGATCCTCTTTCGATAGAAAACCTATTTTGATAATACTTGTTGGATTAACATGATTTTGACTTTGTAACTGAAGTTCTTGATCTTTTTATAACATGTCTTGTGTATCTAGATATTTTTCCTTGATAAACTATATTTGTGACTAATGTGCCTTAGGATGTTTAATAAATCCCAAACATTATTGACTAATATTATCAACTACTATAAGAGAAGTGATGATTTGGGCTTGCTTACCCAAACCTTGACTGTGATAATCAAACTATTATAGATATTTTTGACCAAAATCATACTAATTCGAAAGTTGAACCTCATTTTGGAGAGGTAGATTTGAATCTCTTACTTGATTTACCTATGATTATTGTATTATTTCTTTCTCTGATTGTATTTTTTGAACCTTTTGTTGTTCTAAGTTATGCTTTGGTAACCATTTTTGTATTATTTTTAAATTAATCCCTTTTTGAATTTGTATATGTTCCATTATATTTTTTTTGATGGTGTGTCACTATGTGAGTCATATATCCATTATATATTGTATTTTATTTTTCAATGATAAACATGAATCTATGTGGTGCACATGCATTATATGATATGCACAATAATAGTTGGAACTTCATATAGGGTGTAGAGGGGGTAGGTTGATTAGCTTAGATTTAATCACTTCTCTTAGTACCTCACTTGAACTCATTTTTGAAATTTTAATTATTTTTGATTCACTAGTTGTAGATGTAATTTATTGTTATTTCAAGTTTTAATATGTGATATTATTTTCTAGAAATTGACTAGGTGAAAATGTGTATATATGATTTACAATACTATGCCCTAGAGGCCTTTATCTTGTAAATTTATTTTATAATATTGTAATATTTTCATGTATTAGTTTATTATGATTTTTTAATCCTACATTATCTTTATCATATTGATAATTTGATCACATAGAGTCTCACAAGTGTAAACCCTAGTTGTTTCTGATTGAACATGTAGGCACACACCTTGTAGGGAAGAGGGGGAATAAGATGAGTATGGGGATTAGTGACAATGGTATTGGTTAATTCATCTCATGGAGGAGTTATATCATAGACTTGGTTAGAGGAAAAATATCTATCACCCTCATGGAGATGAGGAGGAGAAGGAGATTCTTTCTTATGCATAAGATACAGCGTTAAAACTTGAAACATAGTTGTTAGCTTATGTGTTAAATCCTCTATGTGTGAATGGGGTTTTTGGTTAATGGAATTCCACATATGAGAAAGATAAAATTATATGAAATATAACATATATTTAAATTGATATAAATAATCATCTATACATGTGTTTATGTATTTTCTGAGTTCATTCTAAATTGAAGGAAACAAGCATGAAAATAAAAGTATTAAACTTTGTAATAAAAAGTGATTAATTTATTCTATCAATATGATCATGATTATATGAAATAAAAAATGGTATATATATGGATATATAATTTTAATTATAGAAATATAATCCCTAGGGTTATTTTGGGTTAGGGTTTATATAATATTCTATGTAAGTTAGGTTCACCAAATGTTTTTACCTTTTAAGGTTTAGATTATGTAAATCTTATGTTTGATTAAAGGAATAAGTAGTATAAATAAGGGAAATAATTTACATAAAATAACCACTAATTTTTTACATATTTTAATAACTTTTGATTTCTAAAAATATTAATAAATATGTGCAAATTAAAATGTATATGGAAAACATATAATATGTATGATCTGAGTGCTAAAAACTAAGATGAAAGCAGGTTTGGTGTCATCAACTGGATCCATGTATCAGAACCCATCCTAAATAGTATCACCACATTTGGATAGAGGCACCATGTGGATCTAGTGTCCTAATATTTGAGTTAATTTCCTCTATGCAGGACTATCTCAAACTTCTAGGTGCACTTATGTCTGTGTTTCTAAGTTTTGTTCCTACATGCATAGAGTTTGGAACTCTGTATTGTGCCTATAATGACTTATTCATGATTTAAATCATAATCCTCCTTATAAATAAGGAATGAGATAAAAGTTTTTTCATTATTAGGATAGGTTTTACATCCTCAAAACCCTATTTTTAAGAGAGTTTCCTACATGCCAATACTCTGAGAAAGGATAAAACCTGATGTATTTATCCCCACCTATGTACTGGTGCAAGTCTAAGTGAAGCTAGTATGATAGTGGCCTTAAGTGTGCTTGATATTTAAAATATATAAAATATGATATTATGGATGTTGTAGATGGTATTATGTAAAATTAGGTAATAATGTGGATAAATAACCTTGATTTTTCTCAACTTGTTTTGTGTTTGAATAGGTATTTTGCATCAAATTTCCATCTAGTGAATAGAGGTGAAAAGTCATGTAGTTATAGTGTTTTATTACTTGTGAAAATAGTAAAATATGTTTAGGATAACCTTAGGATGGTTTTTAATTTTAAAATATATTCATTAAGGAAATCTAGGGTAAAGGACATAGGCACCATTTTGGGAACACTAGCACCACTTGGCTTTAGTGTCCTTAATGTGGTGCTAATGTCCAACTAGAAGAACACTAATAATGAAGGGTTAGGATCAGGAAATGAGGGTCTAAGACTATGTTTGAGATTATTAATTATTCTTTTGGCCCACATAAATGTTGGAAAACTATGATAATATGCTTTAGGATAGGTCTAGGCTAAGCTAGGAATAGGTAGTCTTAAGTATCACCCTTTGCACTTAAATACCACTTTTAGGTGATTATAGAGAGTATAATAGATCATGATTTGAGCCATACATTAATTACAATAGGATTTAAGAGATTTTATGTATGATTTATGTTGAGATCTGTCATGACATTTTGTTAGCATATAATTGAGTCACATCATACTATTTTTCACATTTTCATATAAGTGTATTTAAATTTATTATTTTTTTAGCATATGTGATGCTTGTTGCATTTATATTTATTATATCATGTTATTCTACATTTTTTTCACTTTACTTTTACAACATTATGTGTTTTTTATTTACATATTTTTTGATAATTTGATAATTTGTATTTTCTTCACCTAATAATATTAGGTATCACCTTTGGGTTTTTGTATCACATTTTTACAATGTTTTGCCTTAGTCTCCTATTTATTCTTTGACCCCATTTTTAACTTCCCCCTCTTTTGGGATGACTTAATATATTAGTAATTATGATAGATCCCATGTAGGATATCATAGTTTCTTTTATGACATGACTATTTGATGCAGTTGTGGCTAGGGGATCCAATGAAGGATAAACTTATACCACATAACCCTTAGATTATACACAAGATATGGAATCACTTGCACTCCTACATATATAAGTAATTATATAAACTGAAAATCAATGTTATTTATTGATTCCAATGAGCAATTAAATATTTTATACATACAAAATTTTGATTACAAACTTCAATAATTACCACAATCTCATGATGAGATGCATTACAACATAAAATCCATAGTTCTCAATCTTTGCTAACTCATAATCTTTTTAAGTAATGTAAAACTCATAGATATAATCTCTACTAATCAATTGAATAAATCTCCAAAATAGGTTCCAATATAAGTACCTTAGCACAAACATAGGGTCATGATTATATAGACACAAGCCTAATTACATTAAGTGATTTTACTAAATTAACAGTAGTAACATACTTTAGTGCATGACAAATATTAAATGATTTCACATTTCTAAGGCATAATAAAATGTTATAGTTAATTTCATTGAAAAATAAGTCATGGATAATATTGAATGAATCCTTATTATATTCCATGAATTTAGGGATCAAACATCTAATGGTTAGAAATTACTCCTTCCATAACAACTTGCCAAAATGCATCACAAGTTCCAAAATTACTTGAAGAGATCATGCCTTATTGCAAATTCGCTATGCAAATGTTATGAATAAATAGAATTTACATAAGAAATATATCACCTTGTTCCATAAAATAATTTTATTGATGGAATAAAAATGGTGTCAATGTGGTTCCTATAAAATCATAGGTTCCCTTAATTCTTGTAGAGTATTTTGAATTTTATCGGAGAAATATGATAGTACATAGAGATTTGTTTTCATAAATGGATTTAGAATGATGATAAAAATATCCTTGGAAAACTAAACATTAGCATAAGGTCTATAACATTTATTATATTTTCACATAAGGATCAAAGTATAATAGTATGTCCCACATTTTGGCATAAAAAGACGACATAAACTTCTAATATCTCTTCAAAATATCTTGAGTTTGGATCTTTGATAGTAATCAATCAAATATGTTTTAGATTATATATACAAAGATGTAGTGTATATAATTTTTAAAAAATCATTAAGTATTTTTAGGATTTATTTTTTAATTATTTTTTATATTTTTTATAGCTTCCTAGTGGGATATAGTATAATTCTTTGACCCATAAATCTGTACCAATGTAGAAATATATGAATTTATAGATGCATTCATTGGGTCATTTACATAATTCTTATGAATTTTCAAGTTACTACAAGTCCTATAACCAAAATGTGGTAAATAAAAAACTCACCATAATTTTTAACTATTATAGTGGTTTGAGGAACCTAGGCTTACAAATTCTATAAGTGTCTCAAACTTACCAAAAACATTCTAACAAAAAATATCTATAATCTTACTTATTTCTATCCATCCTAATCATGATTTTCGTTGATGCCAAATTGTATGATGCCTTGGATGATCCTTCATCATACACCTAGGGTAATAATGTTTTAATCATAGTGCTTATAAACATAGGCTATATGGTAGAACCATCCTTTTGACTTCATACAGAATCCATAATGTGCCTTTCCACCATGTGAGATACTTTAAAATAGTTTTTTTCAATTCTTCATCTCTTTTCTAGCTAATTAGTTGGCCATAAAATTTTATTATCCACTCAACTTTAATCAAAATGTTCCTTCTCTTTCCTATTTTTTTGTGTAGACACTCCACTTTCATCACTTACATGTTGAAATTGTAAATTAGAACAATTCCCTATAATAACACAAATAAAATTATAAATCATTACAACATTCCAAGTCATCCACATAGTTTAACATGCACATTATGTGACACATTGGTGTATCCTTAATTTTGTAAATACACTTCATCAAGTCATCTAATCCATCATCAACATCCTAAAATTGGTCCCCTTCTTTCAAATTTCTCACTAGACATATTAAACCAAGTAAGTCAAACCTTCAAAGTGAGATTACAAAAGGACAAAATCAACTTAATTAGATAATTACTTGATTAATATAGTTAATTTTCTTCTATAAATGAGGTTACATGTAATGCACATGTCATAAATATTTCAAAATTGAATATTCACTAATATCCTCATCATTTAGCAAGTTTCCAATTAAAAATTCATTAAATCTCCCACTTTCTAAGGTAATTTAATGAGAAATGGTTGGTGTACAAGTAAGGTTTATGACATATATTACATCCATCTCACACACTTAATCCATATTCCTTCACACTCTAAACCTTCATAATTTGGACCTCTTAGAATCTCAACCTCTCACATTTATGAAGGTGAGGATTCATTCTCCACCCTCCATCTCAATCTGAGATGAATTGTTCATATTCACTCACCAAGTCTATAAATGGAGGATCCATTATCCATTGTATACAAGTTTTTTGTGATAATTATATTATTCCAAATCTTAATAAACATTAAACAAATATTTCAATTGTGCATCCAAATCATCCATATTACAAGTGGAAATGTCATCGAAACAACTAAACACCATTGATCAAAACATTAAGAAACTACATCTGAGAACCATCACACTTATTTTATTATAAGTAGGAGAGTAAAGGGAAGCTATGAAATCAAATTTATTTTTATTTTAATTCATTTATCTTTTTTTCCCTTCATCTTTATCAACTAGAGGACATGCACTTAGGCTTAGTTATATGCATTTTAGTTTTATTTTAATTTCATACTAACAAAAATTAATGTTTTATAATCATGCATTACATATGGCATGCTTGGTGGGACCAACACCCCAAATTCTAATTGAAAACATCATACTCCTCCATTAATTTATAAATTAGATCATATTGAACTTTATATAATCTCTTTTCCTTAAAAATTTATCAAATTTAAGTTTCTATATTAGTGATAGAAACACTCTACTAATTGAAGGAATTATTTGTTGACAATAGTGATATCTCCATACATTTTAATGGACTAATTTTCACCTATTTATTTGTGTTTGTAGAAAATATAAAAATCATTGTTGGAATGGTGGGATCACTTTAATAATTGGTGATGTTACTTCCTTTCTATTTCTATTTTTCTGCATTTTCATGGAAATGATGAAATCGTCATCTAAATTAATGGAATCAAACTATGAAATGGTAGAAACATTCTCACATTTAACTTAGACTATGGTTTAAAATAAAAATTGTAATCAAAAAATAAAATGGGATAATTAACATGTGAAGAGATGATATTGATCTATATAGTAGAAGAATCATAAGGATAATATTTTGCTCTTATTTTTTCTATATTTTCAATGATATTGCATTTAAAAAAAATAAAATTCATTACTTAATTCGATTAAAAAAAATCTCTATTTACATTAAATTTTATTATTTTTTGGAATTAATGGAATCATCATGTCTAACAATGAGATCACCATGTTAATTAGAATAGTCACTGTTTCCTATTCTCTTTGATTTGTGTTTTGATCAGTGATATTGATTTCAAAATAGGTAGAATCATCCTAATGAATGGTGGAATGATCTTGTGATAGTTTTTGAGACCCAAAAAATCAAAATTTCAATATCCTCTTTCTTGTAAAAGACCACTAATATAAACACTAACCTAATTTATATAGGTATTAATTGTCAAAGAAGTCATTTATCTCAAAAATAAACACCTTTTACAAAAAAAATACACATTGGATCTTAACAATGAAACAACATTTGTGTAGTCATATAAAATTCAAAATTTGGTAACTTGAGGATGGCTAATGACACTCAATCCTTAGGTCCCTATTGATTACTCTCATGACCCTCTCAGGCTTGTTTTCATTGATTCCCAATGATCTATATCCTTCCAAACTTGATCTCAACTAAGCTAGGACCCTCTCTTAATGACTAATACATCCCCCTAGGTCTTGTCTACTCAGAACTATAGCACCAAAGTTGTACTATAGTGCTAGACCCTAGGGTATTCCATTTTTATTGCTCCTATATAATCATAATTTGAGCTCAAATTAATATTTTCCCCAATTCTTCTTGTTCATTATGTCAGCCTAGTCTAGTTTCATTTAACCCATTACCAATAGATCCACATATAATCCCATTCAAAGATCATTTAGAAAGGGTTGGAAAATATCATTCAAGTAAGCAATAATACAAGAAAGACCACTCAAGAAATATTCTTTGTTCTTTCCATACAACTAGCCTATATACTTTCAATCCAATTCAAGACCTTGCATTGGTCCCTAGTCATCACAAGCTTTCCTAGTTTTAACATTTCTTGCATTTCAATTCACTATTACACAAAACACTCTTAAAGGGAGAACTACATATGGATTGATCCCTCCTCAGAGTATTGGTATGTAGGTAGCATGCCCACACATGTGGTGTGAATTACATCTAATGCATCTTAAACAAACTAACCGCTTTTCCCCATTTCCCAAATTTTCTTCCAACTGTATTAAAAATACAAATACATAAAGAATTAGCTCTATAAGGAGCATTGTTGACAATGAGGACCTGAAAATTGGTATATAGGCTCACATTGATCAGGCAAACAAAACCCAAAAAATATTAAATCCTTAGGAAAATAACACTAGAGAAAGACTATAGTGTTGGAGCCTAGGGTGTCCATTTCTAACGCTCCCATCCAATTAGAAAACAAAGTTTAGGATCCTATTTGTGAGAGTGTCCCAGTCCTACACATAAATTTTAGACCCTATCTTAGTTGGAACAGTCCAAAATAATCTAAGTTTAATTTTTTCTCTCTCTCTCTCTCACAAATATTTTTAGAAAAGGTCTAATTGCAATTTAATTTCACAAATTAATATATTTAATTAGGAATATTATTTACTAATTTTTCACACTCAAACCTATTTATTTAATAGGAATAAAACTCCATTATTCCCAAAAATAAAAAATCAATTTGAATTTTTTTCTTTAAAATACTTATGCTTTATTCTATTTGAGTGTTTATCTTATTGTTTGTGTGTTTTTGGGTGGCTTATTATGCATATGCTCTCCCCTTTCCCACTTTTGGGACACTCAATGACCAAAAGTACATATGTTACCATTGCCTTTTCCCAATGTGAAGCAAGATTATGCTCTCTTCTTTCCCACTTAAGGGATCCTAAGATGAAAAATAGTGAACCTTCCTTTTTATTTTGGTTTTACAAGGTGGACTTCATCACCATTTTCAAGTCCTTAGGGTGCAGTAGTTGGGATTTCATCCCCCAACATAAGTACCAACACTAATTTTTGACAAGGGATATAAATCAATGGTATGTGTCATAAGATCTAAGTGGATGTATGTTTTAAGCAAAATTTATGAAAGTAAGGTATTTATCCTTGATATTAAGATATCATGCATCACCTTTGAATTTCAACTTTTGATATCACTTCACTGATATCTTATGGATAAAGTGGTTAAAAATGGGGATAGACCCTCTCATGAATTTTTTGTTTTTCTTCTTCCATGAAATTTTGAGCCCCATGTATCATGGGGTATATCATGGACCATATAGAGAGCCTTGTAAAATTTTAGATTAAGACCTTTTTACCACATTTTTTTTTAATGTGAGGGAAATAAACTTGCCCAAACATCTCATGATATACTACTTGAAGTGAGGGTTAATACATTAACATGTTCCCACTTATTTTGAGGTATATATATGGAATATAGTCATGTTATATACATATTTTACCACTAATCTAGGTATTCTCTTATGTTTATGTCATTTCTTTTTTGTTTTCATATACTTACTTGCATGTTATACATTACACATCAAACAAATCAAGAATATTCTAAATCCAAAAAAAATATCATATCCCATTAAAACATTACACGATAAGGCATTGATCTACCCAATTTCAAAGTCATTTTAAATCTTACTAATGTAATGTTGTTTGATTGAAACATTACCTTGTCTACATTGTACCATTATTTTTTCCTTTTGAAAATAAATCTAAATCAGGTTTGTTTTGAACCAAATCCAATTTTGAATTGAATCCAAATTAGTCAAACTTTATAAAACAAAATCAAATATTCCAAGTCAAACATCCAACTCAAATTCAAGTATTTACAAAAATCAAATCAAGTCAAATTCAAAATCAAACTTTGGATTTAAATCAAGTCAGATTCAAATTCAAACTTCAAAATAAAATTAGTCAACTAATTCAAATTTAAAAATTTGGTCAAATTCAAATATTTTAAAAAGATAATTCTTCTCAAAATTCAAACTTAGATCAACTCAAACTTAAGATCAAAATTCAAAATATAAATCCAAAGCCAAAACAATATTGAACTTTTACCTTTAACCACTTTCAAAATTAAGGTAAATTCAGTATAAAATTAATGCCATAAATAAAATCAAGATACATAAAGGAATTAAAGGTAACTCTTTCATTCCAAAGCATTTTTAAAAACAAAAAATTTCAAAAATTCACCATAAATTCAAAATAACTAACTAGACTTATTAAAAATATCCAACATTGACAAAACAAATCAATCATCCTAACCTAGGTTTTAGAAGGTTAACTAAAATCTAATTTATAAATATAAATTCTAATTAAAGTTAAATTAAATAAATAATAACATAATTACTTATCCAAATCAAACATATAGCTACAATTAGTTTAAGAACTACTCCAACCCCAAGGTCAATAAATAAGATCGTCAATATGCATAAATTCACTAGAAGTGGGGATTTATATAACCTTACTTCATACAACCATAGATTTGATGATGATTGGAGATATAACCCAATTATATAAAATATTGAAGATCAAAATCATAGTGAGGTATATAATCTAAAATATGAAACCAAATAACCTCATAAAAAACAAAGAGTGGAATCCACCACCAAATAAACTGATCTTCGAAGATCCCAAATCGATCAAGAACTATTTAAGCATATGAATGAGGTCATTTTATGATATCAAGAGTTAGGAGAAAAATTTATCAAAGGGTGTCCCATATAGAACTTAAAAATCATTGTTCTCCTAGATGATAAAGTGGTTCAAGACTAACAAAAAGATGAAATCACTTCTATCCAAAATTAAAATAAGGAACAAGTCAACATTGAAAAACCCAAGTCCTCTAGTAATGAGAAAGAGGTTCATGTAGAACCACCACCTCTAGATATAAATCTTAGATATGAACATTCATCAATCATATTTAGCCTATTCAAGTTGTATTCTAGAATCTTGTAGAAGTAAACATGGTTGTGTGGCCTACTACCAAAATATTTAAGGAAGGTCAACCAAAGCCCATCTAGTACAAGGATAATGAATATTGTGATTATCAACACATTAAGGGTCAGGTTTCACATAGGTGTATGAAAATTATATATTACATACAATAATTCCATGAGCAAGGATATATTACTATTAAAAATAACGCCTCCTATTCTAATTATAATATGTGTATTTTTAAGGACCATTTTCCAAGGAATAATCAGATAAATCAAAATAATTTTCAATAAAATTAACACAATCTAGGTAATTAGTAATAACAAGAATAAGATCAAGGTCAACATTCTTGCAACAACCATGTGGATTATCATCATACCCAATACAACTATGATAATTTTATGGGTTGTATTACTACTCATCATGTAAAAAACATCAAATTCAATCCTCATCAGTAGAATAACACCAATTACTATGCTAGAATCATTATCCAAGGACCCTCCTCATCACATCCAATTAACCATATTATATATTAAAATTATGTTATTACAACTTGATGCCCCAAGGTTATGATTTAATGTATTTCAACATCCATGTCAAATGATCAAATTCAAGGCTTTTTTCCTTCCAATTCCATACCATCCACTTCATACAATGAGAATCTATATGATATTATTAAACAACTTGATAAAAATCCACCATAAATACTAGTTTTATATATCTTACATAAATTTAAAGTTCATAAAGACATCTTATACAAGCCTCTTAAAATCCCTAATGATATTGATCCATCCAAATTCTAAGCACTCGTAGGACATTTACCCTTAGTTCAACATATTAATTTTGACCAAATAAACATGTCACTATCTAGTCCTTCACACAAAAATCCCATTAACATGGAAGCCATATTTTTTTTACACAATGTCAAGAGGGTACTCATATACAAGGGATCAGGATTAAACATTGTTACATTAAAGTTGGTCAAATACTTTGGATATTCAATGGAATTTTTTGAACCCAACACTATCATTATCAAAGGATACAATAATGTGGAATGAGAATAAATTGGCACCATCAGTTTATCTTTCCTTGTTAGGATTGTCACCCATAATACCATGTGTAATTTAATTGATTTAGAACTATTATATAATCTACTCCTTGGATGTCCATGGATAAATGATATGTACGTAGTCCCATCCATATTAAATCAATGTCTCAAGTTCTCACATTTAGGTATGGAATTCAACATTCTAGGGACTTAAATGTTATCAATATTACAAAAATGTAGACACAAAATGCATCACCAATAATTTTCTTAATACTAAACATGTATCTAAAAAGTATAAGGTTATGGTTCTCAAATCTTCCAAGTCTTCCTATATTGATCCTAATAGTCTCACATCCTCATCCAAAAATTTGCATCCTCAAGCATCATGTCATTTCACTATTAAGGATAAAGGTATTGACTAGTACTTAATTACTGATGCTTTTCACATTAAAAAATTTTATAAGACACCTAAATCCTATGGCATGCCAAATATGGAGTGGCATAAAAATATATATTATTATTATCTAAGTCATATAGATTTTGCAAAGAATGGTATTTTTCACCAATAATAGGTCAATATATTAGGAGATTCATGGTTATATAGTGATGGATTTGCTTCATGTTACCAAAATCCAAAATACCTTATTCCTAAAATAATCATGGAGTGTTATGTGGTATAGTGAGGGCTTTGCTTCATGTTACCAAAATATAAAATACCCTATTCCTAAAATAATCATGGAATATTATACATATAAAGGCAAAGAATTGGGGGGGAAATAGGGTAGTCTTTAACCCACTCCTCAAAGAAAACAAAAACGTTCTCAAAGTGTTTTATTGAGAGGATCCTCCTACAACAATTCAATAAAAATATAGGAAATAATAGAATTACAAAATGAACAAAAGCATTGAATATATTATATTGATCACAAACCACTTCAAGGGGGAAACCTCCTTTGAGCAAGCTCAATACAAATAATTTATAGATGAATTCATTGGCCTCAACACTTATATACAAATTCTAATCTAAACAATCACCACTTCCCTTGAATGTGGGATAAAACAGAATGCTCATGAGATGACTTACAAAGCATATGCATCCATAACAACTACTAAACTACAAAAATAAAAATAAGAGATATCAAGGGTTAATAACATTCCCTCCCTCTTATAAGAAGATTTCTCCTCAGAGCTTCAAATGTGGGAATTGGTGTTGAATTTTAAATAATGGTTCCCATTTTGCATCTTTTAGTTACATTTCATGCCACTAAATTAAAACCTCAGTGATGGATCAGGAGTGAATTTTGCATGTGAGCTTGTCCAATATTGCCTCCAACTCAATAAGAATGGATCCTTTATTATCAAGTTTTGGTAAAATAGTGTACACTGATGTTTGTGCCAAGAACTTTATTTAGACAAGAGACATGAAATACTGGGTGAATTAGAGAAGTTGGAACCTCTAACTTATAAGAAACCAACCCAATATTATAAAGAGCCTTATAGTGCCCATATAATTTGGGAGCTATCCTATGACACCCTTTGATTTTTAGGGAGGACTACTTGTATAGATGTAAGTGAAGAAAAACCTTATCACCTATTTGAAAAGTGCACTTCGAATGGTGTTGATCCACTTGTTGTTTCATTAAATTTTATACCATATTAACATTATCACATAGGGTACTAAGGATATGATCCCAAGTTTGAATAATCATGTCAACCACTTGAACTGATGAACTATTGGGGGTGTATGGAAGGAACACTTGCATGTTTTACCATAAACTACTTCATATCGAGTTATTTTTGTTGAAGCGTGGTAGGAGGTACTGTACCACCATTCAATTAGATGGAGCCACTTTGCACACTAATGTTGTTTTGAGGTGAAGAAACAAAGGAAAGTCTCTAAGCATTTTTTGACAATTTTAATATAGCCATCTATTCATGAATGATACCTAAAACTCATCTCAATTGGGTACCGGTATGTCAAAATAGTTCTATCCAAAAATGAATAGTGAATGTCACATCATGATTTGAGACAATGAATGAAGGAATGCCATGAAGATAAAAAATCTAGTCTAGGAAAATTTGTGCAACTGTGGAGGTGTTATAGTGATGGTTGAGGGCAAAACAATGACTATATTTGGAGAGGTGATCAACCACAACCAAGATCACAATTTTCCATCTAGATTTTAGGATCCCTTAATAAAATCCATATAAATATCTATCCAAATCCTAGTAGGGATGGGAAAGGGTTCAAGAAACCTAAGGATGAGTGTTTTTTCACCCTTATTGCATTAGCAGGTATCACATTCAACCACCATCTATTGAATTTACTTTTTCATTACCTTCCAAAATAAGTTGTGTCATGCTCACTCATAGGTTTTGAGAAACCTTGAGTGACCTATAGATGGAGAAGCATGGAGTTCATAAAATATATCTTACTAAATATATATGCTCTAGGGAAGCACTAGATGACCCTTGTATCATACAGAATCACCATCCCCTGAATAATGTAATAAAACCAAGGGTTCAATGTCCAACTATTGAATGATTGGATATAATGAGGAATCATTGATATAAACTTGATAGATAGTGTCTAACCAATTTGGAATAGGCATGGAAATAGAAAAAATGGAAGCTTGGTCTATAAATGTGTGAGATAGATCATCATCCATAATATTGTCCTTACCCTTATTGTAAATGATTTCATAGTCATAACCCATGAGTTTATTGACCCATTTTTGTTATGATGGGGTAGATACCTATTGTTCTAGGAAATATTTTAGACTTTGGTGATTATTTTTGATGAAAAAATCATTTCCCAAGAGGTATGGCCACCACTTTTATACTGCATGCAAAATGGCCATCATTTCATTCTCATAAGAAGAGAACACTAAATTCTTTATAGAAATGGTTTTTTTGGTGAATATAATGTGGAATACTTCTTAGAGGAGAATATTACCTAGTTCATTATTTCAATCATCAATCTTGATATTGAAGGTCTTGGTAAAATCTAGTATAACTATAATAGGTGTAATACACATAGCTTGTTTTAATTTTTCAAATGTACACTCAGTAGATTATATCTAAGTAAAATCATAATTTTTAAACATATCTATTAAGGGAGATAAAATCTTCCCATAATACTTGAAAAAATTGTGATAATATCCAGTCAATCCCAAAAAACCATGGAGTCTCTTGAGTGTTTGAGGATGTGGCCAATTTGTCATGGTAGTTATTTTATAAGGATCCAACCAAACCCTTTGGGATGACACATTATGATTAATATACTCCACTTAATCCTATATAAAAGTAAATTTTTTCTATTTTACACAAAGATGATGGTCATAAAGAAGTTTCAATGTGACCTTTAGATGTTGGAGATACTCAAACCATGTTTTACTATAGATGAGGATATCATCGATGAAGACCAAAATGAATTTTTATAAGTAGGGATGGAATATTTTATTAATCAATTCCTATAATGTTGTAGGAAAATTAGTGAGGCCAAAGGGCATGACCAAAAACTCATAATGGCCATCATGCATGTGAAAAGCTGTCTTAGGGATATCATCCTCATGAAGCTAGATCTGGTGATATCTTGAGTAAAGATCCAACTTGGAGAAAAAAAGAGTTCCATGAAGCTCATAAATAATAGGGATTAAGAATTTACCCTTGATTTTGAGATGATTAAGTGTATATAAATCAATGCAAAGGGACCATGACCCATCTTTTTTTTAAACAAGGAAAACTAGGGAAAAATATGGGCTAGTATTGGGGTGAATAATGTCTTACTTTAGTAAGTCTTGAATGAGCACCTCAATATCAATATTTTTCTAAAATGGGTAGTGATAAGGCCTGATGTTTGGAAGAATAATTCTAAGAAGGAACTAAATATGGTGGTCCTCTAGCTGTGAAGGTGCTAATCCCACTGGTTTGGTAAAGACACATGCATACCTTTGTAGAATGGTTTATAGATTAAAAGGAGTAGTGGAGACCCTTGATGGTTAGAATTGAATGGAATGGATCTAGGTAATGATCCCATGTGAATTCTTCTTAAGAAGCTTTTCCATGCGATGTGAATTGATAATGTTGGGAGATCCTAGCGTAAGCCTTTCAATGTGTGTTTTTGTCCATTAGTTGAAAATTGCATCCAAATTTTATAAAAATCCCATAAGATAGGTCTAAGAGTACTCTAGTGAAGTTATCTCATTTTGATAGCTATTGGTTTTCCTCACAAATGGTAACTACTAAATCAAGAAGGGGCCATTGCCCATTTCACTAGCAGGTCTTCTCAATGGGCTAACTACTTTGGGGTTCCTGTGATACTCCTTATAATGAGTTTTAGGGATTTCACACAAGCACTTCCCAGAGTTATGAAATTATGTTTTTACCCTAATCCAAAATAGATTATTGTGTTACAATAAAATATTGAAATAAATTATGTATTAGAATAGAGTTATTTTTGAAAAAGTATTATGCGAAAAATAGAGTGAAGACTTTATGAAAAAAAATGTCACTGGAAAGTGCTCTGATACTAGATGGGAGGATCCTCTTACAGTAATTAAATAAAAATGTATGAAATAATATAATTAAAAATTAAATAAAATCATTGAATAGATTATATTGATCACAAACCACTTCGAGGGGGAAACCTCCTTTGAACAAGCTCAATACAAATATTTTGTAGATGCCTTCATTGGCCTCAACACTTACTTATATATGAATTCTAATATAAACAACCACTACTTCCCATAAATATGGGATAAAACAAAATGATCATAGGATGACTTACAAATCATATGCATCCATAGCAACTACTAAACTAGAAAATTAAAAAGAAGAGATATCACAAGTTTATAACATTGATATAAATTTCTTGTGGGTGACCCATTAGTTCTCAAAAGTGACACAACTACGCTTTCTAATTATGAATATCTTGATATTGATTCTAAGTCATATTATATTATATATGATGACCTCACAATATAATTTTTTTTAACATAAATGCTATCCTTACCATTAGCCTTGATCTCCATTACCCTCCACTCATTGACTAGGACCAAAATGATTGCATATTATTAGATGCATTCAAAAATGATGAGGCTATTTTAAAATGATTGGGGATTCAAGATGATTTCCTAATTGGGGACCATAAAGATGTATTTCAGATCAATTTGGACCCTACTTCCTACTTTATAGAGTAGATGGATTTCCTTAGCCACAAAAATTAAAAAAATTAAAAATTGAATGTCTTTTGGTGAAAACCTCTTTTAGGAACTATTGGATAATTGAAAAAGTAAAAATAAATATGAGTTAATTGGTGAAAACCTTTCTAAGGCACCAATGGAGGGGTAGTACACTCTCTTTATAAGGAATCATAGATTCTTATAAGTTCTTACATCATTATTTGGTTTAGATGTCAGTCCTCAGTAGTAATGTACATTCAAAAAATTGGTACAAGACTTCCCCTAGACATTCAACAAGTGGTCATTTCCCAATATGAATTATTTTTATTCTTATTATATGGGTGAATTCATGGAACAAATTAGGACACAATTAGATGAAAACTATCAATTACATTCAGTGCCTATTTTTTTGGAGGAGGTTGTATGTTATTTGTGGAAGACACTATTGATGTCAACCTTGGTACTGAGGAAGATCCACACATAATTAAGGTTGATGCTTCTCTCAATGAAGAATAATGTGAGCTCATCATCATCATCCTTAATAAATTATTTTTATATATTCTCATGGTCTTATTCTAACATGCCTTGATTATATTTGTCCTTTGTAGTTCATCATCTTGTGGTGCATACTAATGCTAAACTATTCAAGCAGAAGTTTTTAAAGATTCATCCACATATTTTTATTTTGGTCCAAAAGAAACTCAAAAAACTATTGGAATTTGGGTTTTTTAGGCCTATTTAATACTTAAAGTAGATTTTTAGTATTGTTTCAATCAATAAAAATCCTAAAGGTATTCGCCTTTATACATATTTCAGGTACATAAGCAAAGCTTGTACAAAGGATGATTTTTTGTTACCCAACATTGATATGATTTTTGAATTCACAATAGTTTATGAGATGTTGTCACTTATGGATGGTTTTTTTGGCTACAATCAAATCAGTATAGCCCTTGTAGATCAACATAAAATAATGTTTATCACTTCTTAGCCAATGTTCTATTATCAAGTCATGCCTTTTGGCATATAAAATTTTGGTACTACATATTATAGGGCCATAAATTTTATTTTACATGACATGATGCATGATATTATTTAATATTATGTGGATGATATTTTGGGAAAATATAAGACATGTGTAGGGCATCCTATAATTTTGTAGTGAATATATGAATGGATTCATGAATACAAAGTGCACCTCAATCTTAAGAATTATGTCTTCAATGTCACATCTATAAATTTATTTGGTTTAATTATTTATAGGAAAGGTATTGAAGTGGACCCAGATAAAATCAAGGCCATAGTTTAAATGCCTCTCCTGTCCCATTTGAAGGAACTATGTAGCTTACAAGGGAAATTTTAGGATATTCACCAATTAATTTCATAGCTTATAGACTATTATTATCAATTCAAACACCTCATTAAAAATGGAACTATCTCTTAGTAAAACCAAGAATGCTAAGAGGAATTTAATCAATTAAATCAATATTTGGATAATCCACCAGTGTTGGCCCCTCTAATTCCAAGGAAGCCACTATTAGTTTACATATCAATAATTTAATATGCATTGGGGGAATGTTTGGCCCAATATGATGATCAATACAAGGAATGCATAGTGTTTTATTTTAGCCAAACATTGGTCACCCATGAACATAGATATTCACCTATTGAAAAGGCATATTTAGTAGTGGTTTTCACATGCCATAAGTTGTACCACTACATTCTCAATAATAAAATCATAATCATTGCAAAAGTTAATCCACTCAAACATCTTATCTTCAAAGTAACATTGATGGGTTATATGAATAATGTATTATGATCTTAAGTGAATTTGACATTCAGTATACAAATTATAAGGCTATAAAATGCATTGGTAGTCATTGATCAGTTATTAGATCACCTACTAACATATTCATAACTGTTAATATTTAGTTTTTTAGATGAGTCCATTTTTAGAGGTGGGTATTATTTTTATCACACCACATGGATATATTATCCCAAATAAATTTCACATTGGGTTTCCATGCACTAATGATATTACATAATATGAGGCACTTATTGTTGGACTTTATCTTATATTCCATTGGAACATTCAATATTTAGTAGTATATGGTGACTCTTAGCTTATCATCAATCTCATTAATGATAAATACAAAAAAATATGATAAATGTGTACCTTACAAATGCATGGTAGACATTTCCACACAATATTTTGAGCAATTACAATTTTAGCAAGTGCCACAATATAATAATATATCAACATATGACATGGCCACTATTGGGTCACTTTTAGAAATGTCTTCCCACATACAGTGATATTAGTTCCTCATTGAAAAATTCATCATGCCCACATATGATCATCCAAATTCAAAAATTGTAGGTGAAATAATTGGTCCCAATTCCCATTGATACCATGCCATTTAGACTTACCTACAAGACCATACCATTCATACTTACTTATCACATCCCCACCATAAATAATTTATCAATAATGCCTCATGTTACACCTTATTTTGTGGTATGTTCTATCATAGAACTTATAATGGAATTCTCCTTCATTTTTAAAATTCAATAGAAGTGGAGTTAGTAATTAAACGTGTGCATAATAGGATTTGTGGGGCCCATACTAGTAGAATTGTCCTTGTTACTAAACTCTTTCTTATAGGGTATTACTAGTTGAAAGTGGAATCTAATTAAACTTTTTATGTCAAAAAGTGTATTCCTTACTAGAAACATGGTGATTTGATCCATGCTCTATCACAAGCATTTCAATTGATCATGTCTCATTGGTCATTGTATAAATGGGGACTTGATCTTATTTAGAAGATTAACCCTACATCCTCTAATGGCCATTACCACATCCTTACAACTATTGAGTATTTTATTAAATGGGTTAAGGACATTCCACTCACTTATGTAACTAGTAAGTAAAATTTTGAATTCACCATGAATCATATAATTTTTTTGTTATGGCACCCCATACACCATTATTTTTTATAATGGTAAATCATTCGAGAAAAAGAATGTTAAATCCCTCTATATCTAATTTCATATTAAAAATTTATGGTCAAATCCTTATTACCCTCAAGGAAATGGCCATGTTGAGGCATCCAATAAAATCATTGTAAAAATCCTCAAAAATATTATCAATGATGTTGGTTATGATTATAATTTACAATTATTTGTTTCCCTATGAGCTTACATAACTAAAATCCTCACTCCTATAAATACCACACCTTATTCCATGGTTTTTAGCTCTAAAGATATCCTTCTTATCAAGATCAATTTCCTTCCCTATGAGTTTCATTGAAAGATCTTATTGATGATTAGGATTATAGAGTATCCCAAGTAAAAGATATACAAATCTTGGATGACAATAGTTAGCCACATTGAACCATCTCAAAGCATATAAAAATTAGATATGTTACATCTATGATAAGCATATCAATTTAATATAATTCAACATTATTGATTTTGTGCTTAAATAAAATTAGTGGATACCAATGTAGACTTTAAAAATAAAATAAAAAATTTGATCCTAACTAGTTTGTTCCATATGTCATTGCCATTAAATATGGTTGTGGAGCATATAAATTGGAAACAAAAGAGGGACAAGAGTTAAATGATCCTATGGACATTATGCATTTCAAGTGTTTTTATGCTTGACCTATCAAATCAATGCCTATGAGAACCTATATTTGAGCTTCCACATCTCTTCATGCCCATTCCAATCCATTTTATATTTTTAGATCAATCTATCTCATATCCCCTCTTCCCTTTATCATGTTGACCTTGATCAGGATTAGTGGGTACTACAAGTGGAAATAGATCTAACACAATCAAAATATGGATGCATATTTGTAGAAAAACATTAAATGACCACATAAAAGGTTCTCTATATTTTGAATTCCTTGTATATCTTCTTCTCACTTTAACCACTTTTGATTGATCCATGTATTCCATCATCCCATCTTGTATCTATTTGATCCATATATCCTTCCCCTTCTGAATCACTTCCCTTACCGTTGGAGTGGAATTTCATTTTGATAGTTTCTCCTTGTGCATATGTCCTAGTTTCCCTTATATTTATTTCTATTTTTTATTATCTAGGTTTATATAATTGCCTTTGTATATCATTATTAAAATATTATTATATGTACTTATTCAAAAAATCTAAAAACATCAAACAATCCCAAAATCCTAAAACTTTACAAAATCCCAAAAAATACAAAAAGAGATATAAAGCCATTAAATATTTGTCCACTTTGTCATCATTTTCTACTTTGGGTTCCACTCTTTGCTCTATTTGGGAAAAAAAAATTGAATGACAACTTTTATTCCACTCACATACATTTACACACCTTTCTTGGGAGGGTATATTTCATCTAATAATGATCATCATAATTCAACATCATCAATTCCCTTTCCACCCATATTCTGATAACTATACAAGCTTGAGGTCCACAAAGACTATGTAAATAGTGAATGGCTATATAAGGTAGCTAGGGTCAGCCTCACCACCATCATACCATCCTTAATTTTCCTTATTTTCCTATTTCTAAGTCAATTTTACAACATTATCTAATTCTTACACTCATCCTGATTTAGAGGCACATCACAAATGAGATTTATTTAACTTTTTAATTCTTACTTGATTTTATGTTTTGTGTGCATGTTTGATTAATTTATTTTTCATGTCATGTTATTTATTGAGTCTTGGCTCAATGTGTCCACATCCATAGTGTATTCATGATCCTTTATATCATGGTGTGTGTTGTTGCACGCTTGCATTTGAGTTAAATATTATGTAATTGACACTTGTGTTATCATGATTTATTTATAATTATGATGCCTCATGTTAAATACGATATTAAAATTCAAGTTTAAAAGGGATATTTAAAAGTGTTCTTACACCATCCCCTTATAATATCTATAATCATGGATAAGTGTGCTCACATGCATAATCAAAGAAAAACACTTGAACATTATGGATACATATATGCTAATCATGATACACATATATGGATGAGCATGCAAATATATTCATATAAATTTTACATCATGATCACATGTTCATACATAAAATCAAATCACATTGTATTCATTAGTAAATTAAAGGCATTCATCACATTTTCTATCTAGATCAAGTACAACATCAGCAGTAAAATTTATACAATAAAATCAAGGAAAAGATTTAACATCATCATCATAATCAAAACATCAACATCAAACATATAATATACATCATGAATCAACATAAATGAATCAAATGATAACATCATATATATCAAAAGAATATTAGATTTCATGTATATCATATAATCAAAATGAATGTCCACACACACACACACACACACATCAAAACAAGGTCTATACATTGTGGATATATACATCTCATTATCAAAATTGTATAGCTATAACACAAAATCATATCTAACTTTGATCATATGGTGATGGGCTCCTCTGATGCCTACCTTCTTAAATTTTTTGTCATGTGCCATGCAGTGATGTATATTATGGTGGACCGATAATTGTTATATAAGGATAAGGTTCTGCCAATAATTTTTGAGAAGTGAATGTGTGATGTGACCTAGATGACTAGCTTTATCTCTAGATACTATACTCATGAAAAATGGGTGCCCTTCCCTTTAATGGTATAACTACCTCATATATAATATGATAATATATAGCCTCATATTTGGATCACATAATCCTTTTGTGGGACTTATCTAGTCCATACTATGTAATAATCCTATGATCTAAATCTAACTTCCCGCATAACTACTAAACATCTACTTGGGTTTTGTCTCTCTTATCAATTACTGCTACTGAATGGTGGTCATTTATACAATATTAGCATGTAACATGTAAATTTATGTATGTATCACTAAAAATTAAACTTGTTCACATGAGATATGCATCTATAACTAGGATATCATGGATTCTATTCCATAAATATCTACTAATATAACATCAACCTTCTATTACAGCCCATCTATAATGGCTTGATCTACCTCTAATCTAATTGGGCATGTAGGACAAGCCTTCTCTAAATCATGTCTAATGTCCACATCCTAAATATGTCTTTCATATATAACATGTGTATCATACCCATCATGTCTAAGAACCTATCCTTTATCCCCATCATGATGAAATTACTATCCCTCTTTGATGTTGTTATTACTACTCTCAAACCCATCATCTATAATCATAGGAATAATTTGTTGTACTAGTGCATGTATTTACCCTTGATGAGGGGATTATATGTACAATGGTTCACACCTTTATACCTAGACATATATTGGTCCCCTATCCTCCTAAATTAACACTATTCACATATGTCATTATTTAGTGTTACCTAGGCTGCTGAGACACATGTTGAACATGTTGTCTCAACACTTACACTATAGGTGATATGGGCCTAGTCAATCTAGCCATCCTAAAATGAATCCACCAAGTTGTATATGCCCCTATTACACTTATATCTTACACTCCTAAATCATAGGCCCACACAACCAATTATAATACTAGAAAACTATTAACTTCCTCATTCCTCTAGATGGAGAGCCCACACTCATTGATCACATGCATCATGTGAGTAAAGTAATGATGATCCATAGGAACATTGAATCCAAACTTCTTATATACTCTATCATGTTTATATGACTTAATGATGAAATAATAATGACCTATGATATAAGGTATATTAATCATGAAATACATCACATTTTAGTCCTCCAATCATCCAAATGTAATATACATGTAAGGGCACTATACAAAATATTCATCATTAATCTCACCAATAACTTATCAGTATAAGGTTATGTCCCCACTATGCCCCCATCATCCTCATCTTATCAATTACCAAATATATTCTAGTGGCTCTTATTGACCTAATTATCATATCTACCTGACCAATGACTCAATTATGATATACTCCAGGACCCAAAGCTGAATTAACATAGAATCCCCAATGCTCCTACCATGAAATTTAGACACCATATGTAAATAATTATATAACTATGCAATCACCACATAGTTACAAGAAAATCAAAAAGTATCATAGATTATATCTCAAAGTACCCATCCTATATTCATGTAAAAATAATATATTCTCTCATTAAGTAGTAATATGTTTCTAACAATGGTCATAATAATTATGATCTATCAATTAATCAATGGCTATTCCTCTATAAAATGTAGTCAACCTATCCATATTACATGATAACATCAGTCAAACCAATCAAATACTCTATTACTACCTATCATCCATACCATAAATAGTATAATGCACATCCTCAAAAAAAAATACAAAGGATCTACCATACATCATCCAAAGTCACTATTGACTCTCTAGTAGGAATGTGAAACATGCTCATATCTAAACATCAGTGAGAAAATAGTGTAGAGATAAAATTCATATATGGATGGATCATGGACATCCATGATATGTGTAAAAAACCAATCACCTTAAGAACGGCCATAATCTCATCAATATGAATGCCTAACTACTACAAGATACATGATCATTACTCACAAGATATCAAAACTAAGACTCACTCTTGCAAATCAAATCATGTTAACACACTTAGTTAAATATATCTACTTAGACATAAACACCTCATCAGATTACAACCCATCATTCCTATTTTCATCTAAATCATCAATCATATCATTCAAACCAATAAAATAAAATTACATTAAAGTGAATACTTCATCAAAATCAAAATCCATTCTTCATTTTCATGATTTCACTATTTTACAAAAATATCACTATTTCAGAGAAATATTGTGACATTATGATTTAACTTTTAATGGATATGGAGTGTAATACCAAGGTTATTAAAGAGGATGAGTAAAATAAATTAGGGTATAAATATATAATAAATTTAACCACTAATTTGTAATAGAATTGACATAGTTTGACATTTCTAAAAATAGAAATAAATGATGAAAAAGTACCTAGAAATTAATTGAGATGGAATATATGGAGGATACAAACTAGGAAAGGAGTTTATCCGAGTTTTGTAGATAGGATATAGGTGTCAAAACCCTTCTTAGACAATATAACCCTAACTATATAGTACTGAAAATGGAGCTAGTGCCATCATTTTAGCACTAATGTCCTCTCTTTAGACCTTTTCTAAGATTATAGGTGTACCTGTGTTTGAGTCTACCAAACCTATTCCTATGCATACAATTTTTGGATCCATTTAAATTCCCTATTTTGATTTATTTTGTATGTAAACCCTATACATACATGTTTTTAGGACATTTCATTGGCACAAGTAGAAAAGTGTGATGTTAGTGAGGTATGTTGGACATCCTCAACACCCTGCTATGATGAGAGTTACCTACATACCAATACTTTGAAGAGGGATCAATCTTACTCTATTTATCCCCATTTAAGTGTTGGTGCAAGTACAAGTGAAGCTAGTTGATGAGATTAGAATATGGATCATTATTGACATGTTATTTCCCTCAATTCATCTCTCTAAGGATATTATCTTATGCAAATCATAGATTGTTAGATAACTATTACATGGAAAGTAGATACTTGTCTTGTTTATATTGAACTAAAGACTAAAACTTTAATTTGTCATTAATGTATAATACATATAATTTTTTAGTGATTTTTGTTGTGAAGAATGATCAAGAAGAAGACACAGGCAATGTATAGTGAAAATTCAATTTATATCTCCATCTAGCAGAACTACAAACTCACACAGAATGAATGTATGGACTTTGTAGGTCCATTTTTTCATGATTTTAAGACACGTGTGTTCATATGGGTACATGGGAGGGCCAACATGAAATAGTAAGAAATCATCATGAATGACATCAGTTCGATGGCGCAAGCTTGTTTCTACAAACTCCATAGGCTCATTCCTACCAACTCTACAGGGCCAATTCCATGGATTCTATAAAGACAAAGCTATAAATGGGGAAGATAGTGGCCAAATAAGATGATATAAAATCATTCCAACTAGATTAAAATGAGGAAAATATTTTCCTACTATTTTGTAGGATTTGCTTTTGATAAAGTTGTATATATTTGCATCTTAGGACTATTATAGGATAGTATATCTATTTCATTAGAATAATTAGATCTCTTGAAAATCCAATATCCTATTTTTGGATGAGTGGATAAAAAAAGGAATCCTATCTCTTTGAATCTTATTTTGAGTTGATTATATTAGTATAAAATGTAAGACTTTTGTTATTAGAAAATATAATAAATGAAAGATACGTACAAGCATATTACAGGTTTTAGAGAAATTGTAATCATATCAATTTTATGAATTATCACTTCAATTTATAGAATTGATTAATATTTGTTGATAATTTTGAGAGGAGTAAGGGCCTACTCTCCTTAGAACCAAGAATTATGTATGGTATTTATTTTATGTTATATTAACTCTTTATTATAACTAATCAGAATCTTGCTAAGTTTGCATTCATTCATAAAACATCAAAACAAATTCATAGTTCAAAAGAAATTTCCTTATTCCAAAGTCATTTCCTTTCTAATAAAAGTGTGTTTTATTTTATATAAAATGTGTGAAGAAAATTTTATTTTTAAGTTAAACATATTCATTTCCACGTAAGCGTAAATAGGAGTGTGATTTTACTTTCAAGTAAAAGAGTGGATTCATTTGATTAAATAGTTACATCTTTTAATTTTTAGCAAAAGAGTGAATGAAGTAGTTTAAGACACATTTTTTTCATTAGTCAAAGTTAGAATAGGAAAATCAAACACCCCCATAAGTATACTTCTAGATCTACCATCCTACACCTTACTGCAGACAACTTTGGACACTAGCCCTGGTTGATAAGACATCAATTAAACATTGATTAAATGAGGATTTGAATGACACTCATCATTTTTGGCACCATTTTTGGGGAAAAAGATGTTATTAAGGTAATAATTGCTGGTCTAGAGTGAAAAATATATAAAAAAGGTAAAAACTACAAAATCCACAAAATCAACAACTTTCACAACCAGGAAGGACTTTTTCCTTTCCTATTATTGCAGATCTTTATGATCAAACCCCCATGAAAAATATTTCAAAAAAAAATCTACCAATTTTTTTGGGAATATCTATAGAATATCCTAATCAATTCTTGTTTGAATTTAAGGTGTTATATCAAACCTATGATTACATAATAGATAGCCAAAAATTAAAACTATTTCCCTCTACGCTTAAGGATGTAGCTATGAGATGGTTCATGGGTTTACCTAGTGATTGTATTAGAACATGGGATGACATGGAGAAAAAATTATTAAACAAGTATAAGTATTACTACCTAGTGCAAGAAAGAAAAGAGGATTTCTTTAAAATATAATAGAATGAGGATGAATCTTTAGAGGATTATTTGGATAGATTCATGTTCACTCATAAAAGAAGAAATTATCCACTCATTAAAGAAGTTCAAAAATTAGTTTTATTAAAAGGGTTGGATGAAGATACTAGAGATGCCTTAAATCTAATGGGAAGGTGGAGATATAAATAAGTTGGCTTTCAATCAAATTTCTAAGCTTTGTACCAACTACTCTCAAAGAAAACCCAAAATTAGGAGAGTAAGGTTTGGGAAATCTAATGAAGTGGTTAAGATAATGGAAGAATTTGCCAATCTAAATATGGATGGCCTTCAAGCTAAGGCAAATTCAACATAACCCTTATCAATCTAATATCCTAAATGCAGATAGAAACATTCCCTTAGAAACTGCCCCTAGATAAAATCAATGTTTCATCATGTGGGATATATGATGCAATAGATCATGCTACCAAACATTACACCCTTATTGTTTTAAAAAATCAAATGAAACCATAAGTCTAGTCCACTAAATAAGTAAATTATATCTAGAGACAAAACTTTTCCCCACAAAATTAGGCTCAAGGATAGTTTAATGTAATAAACCCAGTTAATCCATGGATGGCACCATGGAATGTTTCAATTCCTTCTCCTTTTTGGATTTAACCCCAAATTCTATTAATCCAAAATCCATGGGTAGGACAAGATAAGATTCCAACACCCCCATGGATGGTGCCATAGCCATAGCCATAGCAATAATGAGTACCATAGCAGTAATGGATGACACTGTTTCCTATTGCTTTTCGGTTTTCTACATTCAAAAGATGAAAGAAACTAAAGATTAATGGTCAGGGGTTTGTACGTACCTGAATGAAGTTTGTGCACCATATCCATATGTTGTATGGACTCCTCTTTGGCTATGGAGGATGACACTTGTAGAGAGAAAGACTTAAACAAAGAGATTGTTAGATAAATGGATGGTGGACTGCCAAGCAAAGCTCGATCCCAAAAGTGTAAAGACTTCCTTGAGGGATGACAGTCCACTTTTGATAAAAGATAATGTTTCTAACAAGAAAAATGATGAAAGATTAAACAAAATAAATAGAGATAATGCATACTTGTAGTCTACTGTCAGTCTGTCATAGTCGTCGATGCCGATTAGTCTACCGACATCGATTGGTTAAGGTTGCCGATGCTGGTTAGTCTACCGACGTCGGTATGGGAAATGGTCAATGTCAGTCAGGGCAATGGCCTTAGGTGAGTTTTGGACAAGGTTTCTAGTTGATGGAATGGTTTGTGGTAGTCTAAGACTCTATGCAAAGGATGCTAGACATTTGACAGGGTCTTTAAGAGGGATAAAGGCAGGGAATAGGTTGTCAAGATGGGTCAGGATAGAAGACAGGGTTTTCAACCTCTCATGAAGAAGTCAAGTCTGGCCTAGTCTAGTTGATAACCGGGTCTGGTCTGGTCTATAGTACTCAAAAATAGTAAAAAGAGAACTAATTACTGATGCTTTCTAAACTACTAAAATAAAAGGGCAGAAGAAATACTTAGCTCAGGTGAGATGAAGAACCAAGGTGTAAAAGACTTGTTGCTGATGTAGAAGACTTCTTTCAATGTTTCAATTAGAGGTAGAATGACTAATGTAGAATCCTTGTAGCCTGTGATGCTTGGTGTGTGTCTGGGAGAGAGAGAGAAAGGTCAAATACTAGGAGCCAGAGAATTAGCATTCAGGGCTGTGATTGATTGATCTAGTGCTATGATTTTAGCATCCCAACGGGAAGAGAATTCACCTTCGGGTTGTTTTAAGGGACTGACATCAGCAATCCCACCGACATCGGCTGACTAATAACCAACGTCGATGGCTAGAAGATGGGAAAAAGGGATAAAATTAGCCTTTTGCCCATTCTTCCAACTACTAGGGCTAATTGTCATTGGAAAATGGTCAAAGGTGGATTAAATAAGTGTGAGAGGGTTGAAATAGGTCATAAATTGGTCATAGGGTGATGGGAGGCATCCAAGGAGAGGTATCCAAGGTGGGGTGAGGTGTCAAGGGTGAGGTTTCAAGGGTGAGGTGTCAAGGGGGGTGTTATTAATTCAAAATAAATAATTATTTTAAATTAATAAGTGTGTGGGTTAGGAATGTGTTAGAAGTGGACCAAGGGGACCAAGGGGGAGAGTCAACCAAGGAGTAGACACAATTTCGGTGTCTATAGACACAACAATATCAACAATGGAATCCATAGTAGAATCCAAAGTAATAATTCACCCAACTAAGAAGACCACTTTAACAACAAACTATAATGCCACCCCTAATTATTTAGTAATGAGGACAAATCAATCAACCCTTAATGCCTACACAACTAATAGAAAATCCAAAAAATAAACAATCAGTACCTATTTATGTTAATAAACAGGAAGAGACAATGAATGTTAGTTCTATTGATTGTTCAAACATACATTTAAGATTAGGGAAAACTATACCAAAACCTCCAGTTCTCATTTCTAAGGTACCTAATGAAAAAGAAAAAAGAAAATCATCTCAATTAAACACTAGAGAAGCCAAAATCAAAATGAGCCCTAAAGCAAATAAAGAAAACACTACTACACTAGTAGTTCCTTTTCCTAAAAGATTAAAAGAAATTGATATTAAACCAGAATCAAAGTTGGTCCATGAGTTGTAAAAGATCAATATTGAGGTACCCCTACTACAAGCTATTAGGGATATACTTGAATTGAACAAGATCATCATAAACCTTTGTATCAAGACACCTGGGAGGAAAGCAAATTATCCAAGAACCGTTCATGATGATGGAAAAGTTGCTAATTTATTAGCAAGAAAACTATTAGTTCCAAAATATGCAAATCTAGGAAGCCCAGTGATCACAGTCACAATCAGAGGTAAAGAAATTTATAATGTCTTGATAGATTTAGGATTAGTAATTAATGTTATGAAAATAGATACTCTCCATAATTATCTCTTATGAGAATGCAACCCACAACTACCATTATTCAAATGGTGGATCAATCTGTAACTAAACCAGAAAGGACTATAGAAAATGTTGAAGTAATAATAGAGTCTTGGGAATATCTAGTAGATTTCATGGTCTTATAACCTAAAATAAAGAATCTAGGATATCCCAAAATCCTAGGTAGACCATGGTTGGCTACTATAGTAGCATTAATTGATTGCAGGTTAGGAGACATGGCCATTTCTAATGGGTTAAACTCCAAATGCATCTCTTTGTATTCTCCTGCAAAACCATCAACAAATCACATACAAGAACTTTGGGTGGATAAATTAAACAAAACATCAAACAACATTTCCTTAGATATGATCACAGTTAAAAAACACTTGGAATAATTGAATGGAGACATATACCTAGAAGCTATGGACTCTACCAGTCAAAAAGCTACAGACTCTGCTAGTCTAGAATCTATAGACTCTGCCAGTCTAGAAACTATGGACTACCTCAGTTTAGGATTCTTGGGTCAGACAAAATATTATGAAACCTCCACTTTTACTTCTTATATTATTTCCTCACCATATTATCATGGATTGATTCAAGAAAGTGTGTGGAAATTGATATAATAATAGGAAATTCATTTCTTAGATGCATTCCATTATTCTTTAACAAGACTGATTCTTCTTGGAGAAGAGTTTGTTGATAATGTAACCATGTTTCATATGCTACTTTCTCATCCATGTCCTCTAAACTTATTTATTAGTGAATTCAAGAAAATAAAATCCAACTTCCTAGACACAAAACCAATCATGGTATTACTTGAAAAGATTTTGAACATCAATAGTTGGTTAACAAATGAAGAGGAAGATCAACTCTTTGAAGTACTGGAAAGACATATCAATGATTTTTCTTGGGATTATATTGACATGAATGGAATTCACCCCAGCATATGCACTCATCACATTTACGTAGAATCTATCAAACTGGTCAAACAACCACAAAGAAGAATAAACCTAGCATTAAAGGAAATAGTCAAAATAGAGATCCAAAAATTGCTGGAAGTTGGGTTTATTTAACCCATCTCAGATAGCTAGTTGGTTTCACCCCTAGTAATTATACCAAAAAAAAATGGAAAATTAAGGGTATGTGTAGATTATAGAAAACTGAATAAATCAACATTAAGAGATTATTTTCCTCTACCTTTCATTGATCAAGTTCTTGATAACTTAGTAGGAAAAAGATATTTTTCTTTCCTAGATGGGTTTAGTGGGTATAACCAGATAATGGTGGCAGCTGAAGATCAAGATAAACCACATTTACCTACCCTTGGGGAACTTTTGTCTACTAAGTGATCCCATTTGGACTCTGTAATACTTTAACAACCTTTTAAAGAGTAGTTCTGGCAATATTCTCTGACCTTACAAATGATTGTGTTGAAGTATATATGGATGTTTTCACCATTCATGGTGGAACTTATGAAGAGGCTCTTACCAAATTAGAAATAGTATTGATCAGATGTGAAGAACATCAATTATATTTGAGCCATGAGAATTTTTTTTTGATGATGGATGAAGTAATAGTGTTGGGACACTATATTTCTACAAAAGGCATTCAAGTAGATCCAAATAAGGTTGAAATAATCTCCAACTTACCCATCTCACAAACACAAACTAAATTAATATTTTTTTGGGACATGATGGTTACTACAGATGCTTCATAGATAATTTTAGCTAAATAGTTGCCCTTATATTTGCCTTGCTTACAGAAGATAGTACATTTGAATGGAGTGATAGTTGCCAGCAAGCCTTTGAGACCATCAAAACTAAAATCATTACTACTCCAGTATTGAGAGGACCAGATTAGACTCAGCCATTCCATATATACATAAATGCTTTCAATACAATAATAAGAGTAGTCCTTAGACAAAAGGATGAAGAAGATAACATGTATGCTATATATTATATTAGCAAAAACATGACACTTACTAAAGACACTACACCATAATTGAGAGGGAATTCATAGCTATAGTATATGAAATTAAAAAATATAGACACTACATGATAGGCTACAAGGTATTTGTGTATTTACACCTTTAAGCTATTAGATATCTTACCAACAAACCAATTGTGGGAGGTAGGATTATTATATGGTTATTTCTCTTACAAGAATTTGATGTTACTATTATAGATAAACTAAGAAATTCTAATATGGTTGTTGATTTTTTGTCAATAATGAACACTACAGGTGAGGAAGAACCAATGGAAGATGACTTTCTAGAAGAACAACTATTTTCTATTTCATAAAAATCTCTGTGGTTTATTGATATAGCTAATTACCTCACCACAGGGAAGTTTCCTCTACAATTTTCACAAAAAGAAAAGAAATGTATAATCAAAGATAATTCTCCTTTTAAATATATTAATGAAATGTTATTCAAACTTGGACTTGACCATGTGTTTCACAAGTGTGTGACAAATGTTGAAGCTTATGATATCATCAGAGCTTTTCATGATGAACCTAGAAGAGGTCATTACTTAGCTCAAATAACCATACACAAAATTCTAAGAGCAGGATACTATTGGCCTCACCTTCATCAGCAAGTAAAAAGATATGTCAGACATTGTAATGATTTTTAGAGAATTGGATAGCTTACTCTTTCAATAGAGATTCCTCTACACCCTCATCCTTAATTGGTTTTAGAACCATTTGAGAAATGGGGAATTAATTTTATAGGTCTTGTGGATCCTCATTCTAAAGAAAAAGAATATCTCCTAGTATGTATAGACTATGTGACCAAGTGGGTATAAGTAGAAGTATTAACTCATGCAAGAGAAGATATGGTAGCTAATTTCTTATATTTCAAGTACTACAAATATTTGGTGCTCTAAGGGAGATAGCCTTAGATCAAGGACTATAGTTCATGTCAAACATGAAAAAGAACTTCATGCAAGTATATCAAACTCAACATAGAAAAACATCTCCATACCATCCATAGGCTAATGGGCAAGTTGAAGTCACCAACAAATAACTAAAAACCATTTTAACCAAGGTTGTTAATTCTAGCAAAAATGATTGGGTAGATAAGGTACTAGAAGTTGTTTGGGCCTATAATACTACTTAGAAAACAATAACTAGATTTTCACCTTATAAATTGGTTTATGGTAAGAAGTCCTTATTCTCTATTGAATTTGAATTACAAAATTTAAAAATAATTGTAGAAGTAGGGATTGAATTAGAAGAAATATAGAAAGAAAGACTCTTACAGCTTAATCAACTTGATGAGATGAGGATGGCAGAACTACAAAGAACTGAATTGGTACAACATCAAAGAAAATTTTGACATGATTCAAAGATCAAGCAATAGAAGTTTTAGAAAGGATATTGGGCACTATTCTTTGATTCTGAATTTCAATAGTTTAAAGGAAAACTACAAACAAGGTGGTTGGGACCTTATCATATTGAGGAGGTCTTTGAAAATAGTTCTATTAAGCTAATACCTATTGATGATAGTAGAAGAGATCTATTAGTCAATGGACATAGATTTAAGCTTTATCAAAAACCTCTCAATAAAAAAAATTATTCAAAAGGTAAAATATCAAGTAGCATTTTTGGAGGACTCTGCTTCTTCTAGGGAAATTGCTTCAAATCAAGTAGCTGTTCTAGAAGACTCTGCTTCTTCTAGAGAACTTGCTCCTTGATGATCCTACAGGTTTATAATAATAACAACAACAACAAAAAAAACAACAACAATAATAATATCAATAGTGAAAATCCTTCTAGGGACACTGTTGACAATGCATACCTAGAAAATTAGCTTGCTGGCTACCTATGAATTACAAAATAGGCTTTGGATAGAAACCAACAATCCCTGGCCAAAGGGAAAAAACAAAATATATAAGAAAAAAAAAGAATCTCATCATGTCACTATAATTGGTCTTATTCATGAAATAAAATTTGTTCTCAATGATAACCTTTCATTAAAATTTTCTAGGGTTTCCATGAAACAATGGTAAGAGAATTCATCACTAATCTCACCCCTAAGTTTTCAGTTGTTAAAGGCATTGTTATTCCTATTTCAACTCAAATTATAAGTCAAATCATACAAGTTCTAGAAGAGGGAATGAGAGCGATATGTAGAATTCCATTTAATGATTTAATTATTCATTTTAATGGTAATGAGTAGATTGGGACTTCCTATTTGATAGATTCTAAGGGAAAATCAAAAGGGATTCATAAAAATTCACTTCCTAAACCCTGGAAATCCTTTGCCAAGTGGGTACTCAAGTATATCATTTGTGAGGGGAAAAATAGTATTTTATGAAGAGATGCCATGAAAATATTAATACACCTTAAGCACAGGAGGTAAAATCCTCATTACAAGATTAACCTCCCATACTTCTTATATGGTGCCCTTCAAATTATGAATACAACTCCTAATACTGCTCTTAGGCACCATGGTCTTATTCACCTAATTATCCAATATCACATCCTTCAGCAAGGATAAGAGGTCTCAAAAGAATTTAAGAATAGTGTAACACAACAAATTCTAAATCTTCCTACATAAGAAACCTCAAATTTACCACAAGAATATTCATCTCCACCTATTGTATCTGTTGAGGAAATAACTCAAAATAAGAAATCACAGACTATAGTCTCAAAAGAATTTCCTTCTTCTTTTTAAAGAAGAATCACAAGGTCTCAAATCCTTATAGTTTCAAGGTCCCCATAAGAACCTCAAGAATCTATAGTGCAACCAATTCCCTTGTCAAGAAGAAGAAAATTGAAATGAAATGTTGCTATATAACTTGAGAAGACTGAGGGTTTGATTTTTGAAAAGGAAAGACAATTGAGTGTAGCTCAGAGAGTGACCAAAAGAAGGAGAAAGTTAATTCTGATAGATTAAGATGAACAAGAGGCTATAGGCATTCTTGATAGTCTTGAAAAGGTATCTCATTCCCCCATATATCAAAGTATCCCTAAAACTATAGATTTTGAAGAAACTCCTTTTGAAAGGAAATCTCTAATCATAATAGAGGATCCAATTCCAAGAGAAAAGCCAATCATGGTAGAGGAATCAAGTATGGCAGGACAACCACATGTTTTAGTTAAAACTATAATGAATAAAGGAAAAATTGTATACAAAAATGAGAAAGGAGAGTCATCTAATCTAAATGATCATGTTATGTAGTTAACCTTTAAGCTTTCTCAATCTCAAGCTCTAAAGCAACAATAAATAACTAACATTGCTAACTTGACAAGCCAATTATAAAATAAGGATCATCTCAACTCATTATTGGTGCAAAAATTGGATACAACATCTACCAATCATGTCGCAAAAGTTCACAGATTAGAAAAAATAATAAATAAAAATGAAAGTGAACAAATAAACCTCTAGATATATGTAGAAAATATGAATAAGGAGAATAGGAGATTGCAAAGTTTGGTAAACTCTTCCAAAGCACCTTCTAATGTTGCACCTTCTCCTCCTAAGGTATTTGTTTACTGAAGTTGTCAAACAAGTTTTCTAGGTATTCTTACCTTGAAAATACTAAATAAAATTGAAAAATAATATTCCATACTCAAATAGAAAAACAAATTTTCAACTTCTTCAAATAAAATATTGGAAAATGAAAATAAAAAATTAGAAGCTAAGGTCCGAGATTTAGAAGAAAATTTGTAGGATGCATGCAAATTAAGGGAATCTCTTTTGTCATGTAAGAATAATTATCCTACATATAGTTTATTTTTATTTGAATAATTTTATAGATGGAAGCTTCTAAAGATCTCTTGTCATCTTCCTTACAAGATTTTATAACCAACAATAGTTCTATAAATTTTCTATAGTGTTGAACCTGATCAACAGGATTTGCTTTGTGAGTTTTATTTGCATGATTTGATCATAGGATACCATGAGCACAATAAGTTCTGTATAAACCTTCATGTAGGAGAAGTTCAACTAAGGGCATTGCATTTTACATTCAAAAATTAGCTAGCATGTAAAATCAAATTTGAGGAGTATACAAATCATGCTAAGAATATAGGTCTGTGTATCAGACCAACCTTTCCTATCCCCAATTAATTAGAAAGAATTTTAAATATGCTTGTTTAAGTGATGAAGTTAAAACTCATTATTTACAAGCTTTATATGATTGTGTTGTTTCTTTTGACTTGTTTTCAAGATAGAGTTTTGACTTAGTGGTGACTGCAAGTATGAAAAGGTGGGACCAACTTTCGGTGCCTCTTAGAAGATGAGAGGTCAGGGCTCTAAATAACTTAAGATGGAGTATGAGGAGAGATACCTCAATTTTATAAATATTAATAGAGGTAATAAAATTTGGGGGAGAAAAAATGGATTGGCATGAGATATAGACCCCCTTTGTTGATAATACCTATTCCAGGATGGTAGAGTTGGGCTCCACAATCAGAGGAGCAAATCAATATATGGAAACAAATGATTCAAGAACATTAGGGGTTTACAAGAAATTTAGACAACTATATAATAGATGAATTTGATGACTATGATTTGAGTCAAAATTTTAAAAGCAGATGCAAGAGCTATGAACACAATGAATGTTTACAATGGGACTTGCAAAAGGTAAAGCCTAGGGGAGATGATGAGCTTAGAATATGGCTCATTATTGACATGTTATTTCCCTCAATTCATCTCTTTAAGGATATTATCTTATGCAAATCATAGATTGTTAGATAGCTATTACATGGAAAGTAGATACTTGTCTTGTTTATATTAAACCAAAGACTAAACCTTTACTTTGTCATTAATGTCTAATACATAGCATGTTTTAGTGACTTTTGTTTTGAAGAATGCTTAGGAAGAAGACACATGTGATGTATAGTGAAATTTCAATTTTGATCTCCATCTAGTAGAACTATGAAACTCACACAGAATGAATCTACATACTATGTAGGTCCATTTTTTCGTGCTTTTGAGACATGTGTTTTCATATGGGTATATGGGAGGACCAACATAAAATAGTAATAAATCATCATAAATGATATCAATTTGAAGGATGGTGTAGGCTTGTTTTTATAGACTCTGCGGGCTTGTTTCTACAAACTCTGTAGGCTTGTTTCTACAGACTTCACAAGCTCATTCCTACTGACTCTACAGGGCCAATTCCAAGGATTTTGTAAAGATAAAGCTATAACTAGGGAAGCTAGTAGCTAGATAACATGAGAGAGAATCATTCCAAATGGATTCAAATGAGGAAAATACTCACATGTTATTTTTTAGGATTTGTTTTTTATAAATTTGTATATATTTAGATCTTAGGAATATTATAGGATAGTATATCTATTTCATCAGAATAATTGGATCTCTTAGAAATACAATATCCTATATTTTGATGAGTGGATCGACCAAGGAATCTTATCTCTTTACATCCTATTTTGAGTTCATTATATTAGTATAAAATGTAAGACTTTTGTTTTTAAAAAAGATAATAGATGAAAGATATGTACAAGCATATTATAGGTTTTAGATAGATTGTAATCATTTTAGTTTTATGAATTATCACTTTAGTTTCTAGCATTGATAAATATTTATTCCTGAGTCTAAGAGGAGCAAGGGTCCACTCTCCTTGGAACCAAGAATTGTGTACGGTATTTATGTTACGTTATATTAACTCTTTGTTATAACTAATCAAAATCTTGCTAATGTTTGCATTCATTCATAAAATATCAAAACAAATTCATAGTTCAAAAGGCATTTCCTTATTCCAAAGTCATTTCCTTTCTAATAAAAGTGTGTTTTATTTTACAGAAAATATGTCAAGCAAATTCATTTTTAAGTTAAACATCTCCATTTCCACACAAGCATAAATAGGAGTGTGATTTTACTTTCAAGCAAAAGAGTGGATTAATTTGATTAAATAGTTACATCTTTTCCTTTTCAGCAAAAGAGTGAATCTATTAGTTTAAGACATATTTATTTCATTATTCAAAGTTAGAATAGGACCATAAAACACTCCCATAAGTAGAATTATATATCTACCATCCTACACCTTACTACAAATAGCTTTGGACACCAGCCCTAGTTGATAAGACATCAATTGAACATTGATTAAATGAGGAGTTGAACAACACTTGTCACTAGTACTAATGCTAGTCTAAGTTATTTTGAGTGGAGATTTAAAATATAAATCTATGTATTCCGAGCTTGGGATGGATGGAGATGACTATATGGAAAAGTAGGGTAGAATATGGATTAATAACCTTGATTGTGTAAAACTTGTTTTAAGTTAATCTATGTTATTTTCATTTAATTTCTATCTAGTGAATAATAGTCTAAAAATCATGTGTATATATTGTTATAGTGATTTTGTGGGTGTTAAAATAGGTCTAGGTTAAACCTATGTGGTGGTTGATTTGAAAATATATTCATTGGTGGCTAAAGGTGGGAAAAGGAAAATAACACCCAAAATGGGACACTAGCACCATTGGTGATACTATTTAAATTATGGTGCTAGTGTCTAGGTGGGATAACTTTAGGAAATAGGGGCCATGATGCTAAAGTAAGGGCTTGGGACTACTTTATGGATGTTTAAGGACACGTGTGTCCTACATGAAGGCTAGATAAATGTGTAAATAGGCACTAAGATAACTATAGGGATAATTTTTGGATGGGTGGTCTCAAGTCACACTCTTAGAACTCAAGTGTCATTTTTATATGATTACATTCCCCCCTATTCTATAAATGTAGCAAAGTGAAATTACTAGGATAAAATAAAAATAAGTGTACCTAGACTTACCTAAGAGTCAAAGCCCATGAATTTGGGTCAGAGTGTGTGAAGCATGCTCTATTGCATATCTTACATACGAAACATGCATATACCAATCCTTAATTAAGAGATATCAAAATAAAAATAAAAAATAGATTAAAGAGATAAGAGAGAGGAAAGGAATGAATACTCCTCGTTATGTATGTTAACCAATGAATAAACCTAGTGACATCTATCCTTTGTGTGTGTGTAGATACTGATGAATTAGTGAATAACTTGGATTGAGATTATGGCTTGCTCAATCCCCATGTGTGGGTGGATCAAGAACTCAATCTAGTTTTGACTCCATAATTTCCCACCCTTTCTTAGTGGATCATGACATATGAATATCTTTAATTTAAATGATGGCTTGTCTAACCCTCTCTATAGGTGGTTCAATAACTCAAGTAGATTATGACTCCATTATTGCCTACCCATGTGTAGTATATGTATCTAAAACTAAAACTATATGATGTAACTAAAACTATATAAGATGGATATGGGCCACTCAAAAACTCTATGTAAAATATATCTAGGTCACTTAGTAATGTTAGGAAGCTTTGGTCCACTCAGGAATGCTAGGTAGCTCTGGACCACTTGAGAATGCCAACCGCTATAGATGGAGGAAGGCATAAATATAGTGTATAAGTTGGAACATGGTGTCTAGTGTGTATAATGTAGATAATGACATGGATTATGTCATTCCATCTAATCAATTGGTGCATAAGTGAGCATACATAAATAATGTTTTGTGTACATGCACCCAAATTTGATATCCAAGTATTTGGATTCTAGATTGATTTGTAATAATCTTTATTTGAGTATCTAAAAATGAAATAAGAATGATAATGTTGCACATGATGCCCCTGATCTAAGAAAACAAGTATGAATCTATGGTTAAACTAAGAAAAGATTAATAATCTATAATTAAACTTGTGCAAACCTAGACTATACCTACTATACTTTACTAGTTAATCTATAATTGCCTAAAACTAAGACTACTAGATAGTAACACCATATCTTAGATAGTAGCAATAGTGTCCCACTTTGGGTGATAGTGTCCAACTATATTGATTTCTTTATAACTAAAATTGGTCTCTATGTAACTATTTACCACTATGTTTTATTGAAATTGATTCATGTATTTTGTACCTGTGTGATAAAAACTATAATCCAAGTGTATTCAGACAACTTGATCTCTATGACAAATGTATATGAATTCCCCCATATTTTAAGGGGAGTTGTTGAACCTATGTAAGAACTGTGAAGACAAAAATCTCTATGATATGTGTCTTATTCAAAGCATATATAATATCTACATAATAAAATAATATAATGTACATATATAACATCATAATGTAATAAATTTTGAGCATAAGTTTGTAATGTATGATGTATGTTAGATATAGCATTCACAAGGCTATCAAGCTAGATATAAAGATCTATATGAATAGTAAACATTAGTAATAAACTAAGTAACTACCTAGGGTATGGGGAATGATATCTATCATGGCATCCAAGGAGGAAGGGAAAATGCATGTGGTCTTTCATGGCATCTAAAATTGGAGTGTGCAATCAACAAGAGATGAGTGTCATAGCCATGATGGATACATGAAAGCATACATACATCACACATGAGGTATGCAAAGTATGCCAAGAGCCCACAATATAAGGGACATGGGAACATGCCACTAAATTTGAGAAGTTAAGACATACAAGGATATGTTCAAATGTCCACATACATAAACAACAAACAAGTTTTCTTAGAGACACACATGGAAATACATGTTCAAATATCTACAGACACAATCAATAAGGCACACATAAGGACATGGTAACATGTCCAAAGTATACATATAATGAAATTAAGTGGTGTAGATACATAGAATAATGGCATATGTAAATGCCCTAAAATAGATATATAATCATAGAGACACAATCAAGTCTAAACTAGGAAATCTAGAAATGAAAGTATGAATGAACATCTCATACAAATCTATATAAAAGAAAAGATGTACATAAGCTAAGTATAAAATATTAGTATTCAATACAAATATGAGTACTTTATAATTATCAATATCAATATATAATAATGGTAAATCTATGATGTATAGTTTACAAATATGTAACCTGGTAATCAAAACTATGTATAAGGTGCCCCCAAATGGGTGAATGTATTAAATGATGAATTCATGTATCTATGTATATGGCCCTAGTGGGTAAATAATAGCAAATTTAGATCTATGTAGTGGACCTGGGTCTTGTATGTATCTATGAACACTCAAAAATAACAAGTGAAGCATGTATACATGATAAAAACTAACTATAATAAGATAACTAGCATTTGTAGTGCCTAAAAATATATAAGAAATATAAACAGGGAATGTATACAATCTATAATTTTATTTTTTGAGTAAATATTTGAATGTTTTTTGTGTTTTTGACATATTATATTTTTTTGTATTTTTTAGATATAATCTACATACAAACACCATGAGAAAATGAAACTATATACAAGGAGCAAGAAATAAGGAAACTATGTACAATTAGGGAGGAACATACTTACTGATGAGTCTCATGAGAGATTCACTATTAATGTGGTCTATGTCAAAAATAGGAATGATAACCTCTCATGTAGTGTGATTTATATGTTATGTTTGAATTGAGTTGCAATATGAATGTGATAATTATTCATCATTAGTATCATAATAATCATAATAAATTGTATTGTTCCACTTATCATTATCATCTTAATTTTGAACTAATGGAATGCTAGTGTTGACTTATATTATAGCTATTTGAACATAGAGAATTTACTCATACTATGGAGTTGACCTTTCTAAATTTTTATTTGTAATATTTTTTGTTACTGTGACCTTTGAAATTCTACATATTGTAGGCATATGGTGATTTGGATGCTCTTTTGATATAAATCCTCATTTGATAATTCTTGTTTTTAGATTAAGGTAAAAGCAGGTTTTGAAGGCATCCCAAAACCCTATAACAAAAATAGAAAGATAAAGCAATAACGTCCATTAGGAAGAGCATTCCTAAATCCTACTTCAGATCAGCATCATAATTAGGTTTTACAGGGACCTAAAACCACAAACCTAAACCTTAAAAAGAGCCCAGGTTTTACAGAGACCTAGAAACTCAAAAAAAAGGTTTTAAAACTAAGAACCAAGTTTTAGTACCAATTATAACATCCAGCAAATGGTACCAAAACAAAAATAATATCAACAAAGAAGCCCTAGTCTTCTAATTCCAAGATCATCTTCACAGCCTCCTTCCCAATCGTAGCAGTATCTTGTATGGATATAGCAGCCAGAGTAGCAGCATCTTGCAGGGCTTTCTTCCTTGAACTTTACCTAGTCCTCTTAATTAGACCCTCTAAGGATTTTATTTCTTCATTTGCTCATTTTCCAAGGCTAGCTGCAACAACACATATGCTTGAAGTTACGTGCTCCATCTTCGTTCTACTTTACTTGATGAGCATTCTAAGATTATTCTCATAATATTTAAGTTTAATTGGGATATCTCTCATTTGCATCTCCAAATTATTGATTTTGGTCTGATCAGCTTCCTAATTGTGTTGCATTATTTCCACTTTCTTCTTCAGCCCCATTATTTCATTATACATCCACGAATCAACTTGGAGAATAGAATCAAATTTGAATTTGGTTGAATTCATGAAGGATAGCTTAGTGTCCCTCTACCTAGCATCACAAATGTCTTATGCATTCTCATGTGGAGGGGAATCATCCTTTTCAATTTGTTCCTCCCTTTCCATCATTTTCTCCTCTTTAGTCTCAACAGGGTCTTCATGCTGGATAGTATCATCCTTTTCTTGTTCCCTATTCTCCATAGTAGGAGTGGAAACTAGAACCATATGTTCCCTCTCTCTTATCAAAGCTAGATCATCGAGTAAAATATTTGTGTCTTTAACACTTCCCCCCAACACAGTCTGATTATCCTCATGATCAGAATTGCTCTGTTCTGAATTTCCCTCAGTTGTATCCCTTTCATTTCCTTTCTCACTTTTTTCTTTATTTTCCTGATAACCTTCCAGATTAGAACTGAAATCCCCAATATCCATCCCTTCCTCTTCCTCTAGAACATCCTTCTCAGAACTTTTTGTACTTTCCAACTCAAATTCCTCTTCAGCAATTTGTTTTTTAGAACTAGAGGGTTTTGGTTTTGCCTTTTATTTCCCCTTAACTTTTTCATCCTTTTTACACTGTGAATTCTTATTTTTGTCAGAATAAAGATTCAAAGCTATGACATTATTTTTAAAAAAACCCTCTATGATAAGTATCAATCCTTCATGTAAAATGGGGCGAGACTCCTTCTTTCTATGGGCAAACAAGCTTTGAAGCAACGAAAAACACAAATAGAAAGGGAAAGAAATTCTATCTTTGTGCCTGAAATGATTAAGAAAGACAAAATGAAATTCATGAACTCTTTTGCTCCTACCATCAAGGATAAAGTACTCATAGATGCAGCATAACACATCTCTCCAAATTCCTTTTATCTGCTCCAAATCAAATAAATCTCCATTCTTTTCCAGTTGCTTCTCCTCTTCATCCGTCTTCAAAAAAATTTTGTAGGCCACACTGGAGATACTGGTTTGTTTAGAGAATTTAATACCACCCATGGGAAGCCCTGTGACCTCGGCAATGAAGTCCTCAGTAAGTTTCACAGTGACACCATGGAGAGTTACTTTGTCATCAACCCAATTTTTGAAGAATGTAGTAATAATGTGGGGTTTAAATCCATGCAACTGCTCCAGATAACTTACCACCTTCCCTTTCTTAAGAATCTTCCATACATCCTATCTAGCCTTCCAGTCTTCACAGTTTTTTGGCTCTTACTTCCACGGTTCACCCTTCATATTGTAAAACAAAAAATAGTCCAACAACGCCCAAACACTAAAGGCAGAAGAGTTAAAATGGAGCCAATTATTTTTTACATGAAATGGAAATTGCCTATATGATGACACATGTAGTAACCACATTACATTCTCATGAATGTACCTGCTCAGTGAAGGTAATCTATCCACCGTAAGACCACTCCACCGAATCATTAAATTGCTAATCTAGGTAGATCTTTCCCTCTTTAGAATGAATGGCATCATAATTAATAAGTGCTTTGAGATCAACATGCTTATTTAATGCATCATGCCATCTCACCTTATGCCCCGTTTGAACATCATGATTAGCTATCTAGTCAGCGACCCCATTGGCTTCTTGATATGTATGGGATATGGTCACTTTTTCAAATTTTTGAATTAAGGCTTTAATTTCCATAATCATAGCCTCAGTAGACCATGAAATTGAATTTCTATTATTTATGATGTTTATAATATTCAAAGAATCACCTTCCAACCATAATTTAGAAAATCCCAACTCAACATCTAGTTTAATGGTGTAGAGGGCTGCAGTAGCTTCAACAATATGACTATTCAACTTACCAATTGGGACAACAATAGCATCAATTACATTTCCCACATGATCTCTCAATACTCCTCCACATCCCGCTCTTCCCAGATTTCCTTTAGCTGCTCCATCAATGTTTCCTTTGATCCATCCAATAGGAGGAACATACCATTTTACGATCGATCTTGGATTATCAATTTTCAAATTAGGCCTTTCAGATCTTAAGGGGTTATCAAATTGAAAGGTTTGATCATGATCCCTCTGTGATTTAAAATTCTCCTTAATGGCTCTAATAATATTCTGACCAAGCACCCATCTTGGAAGTTCTTTACTTCTAAATATTCTATTGTTTCTTTCTTTCCATATACCCCACCATATATGAGGAAGTGTTAGTTTCCATAAAAAATGAACATCAGGATTCTTAGAGGGACAGAACCAACTTTTAAAAGAGAGTTCCAAACTTTTTTGATGTACCCATGTTATACCCCAAAAATTAAGGATCTCAGTCCAAACTTGCTGGGTGTAAGAGTAGTTCAAAAACATATGGTCTCTATCTTCAAATCCATTTTTGCATAAAATACACCTGTTAACCACATTTATTCCTCTTTTCTACAAATTTTCAAGGGTCAAAATTTTATTTTGAAGCAAGTTCCAAAAGAAGATATTAATTTTGGGGATGAGCCCCTTCATCCATGCATGAGACCACAAAGGTTGATTACCCTTTTCCTCTGATAATTCTTGTTGTCTTAGCATTATTTTAAATTTTAAAATTAAGTTTTTGCTCCTTTTGTAACATTTCCTATGTATCTAGATATTTTTCCTTAATAAAATGTATCTATTAATGATTTTCCTTAGTGTGTTCCATAAATCCCAAACTTTGTTGACCAAGATTATCAACTGCTAAAATAGAATTAATGATGTCTTGGTCATGTTTTACCAACCCTCAATCTTGATAATCAAACTGTTGTAGATTAATTTTTACCAAACCCATATTTTTTTGAAAGTGGGAACTAATTTTAGAGATGTATATTTGTATCCTTCACTTTCTTTAACTATTATTGTTATCTTATTTCTTGCTCTTATTTTTATTTGTGAACCTTTTATTGTTCTGAGTTACGTTTTGCTAACCACTTTTGTAGTATTTATGAATTTGACCCTTTTTAAATATGTTCTTGTATATTACTTAAATAATTTATCTTGTTTAGGTTCCTCATTAGCAATGATGTTTTATATATACATTTTCAATGCCAAACATGAATCTATAGGATGACCATGCATTATAATATATGCTCAATAATATATGGATCTCCTTACTAGATGCAGAAGAGGTAGGTTGATCACCTTATATTTAATCATTTTCCTTAAAATATCACTTGAAATTATATTTTATGTCTAAATAATTATTGAATCACTAGTTTTAGATGCCCTTTGTTGTGATTTCCTATTTTGATATGTAATATTATTGTCCATAAATTGACTAGGTGAAGATGAATATACATGATGAACACTAGTGTACCCTTGAAGATTTTATCTTATAAAATGATTTCAAATGTAATATTTTCATGTAATATTTTATTTTAATTTTCTAATTCTAAAATTAGCTTGTTCATACTAATAATTTGATCATATAGACTCTCACAAGTGTAAACCCTAGCTACTTCTGATTGAACTTGTAAGCACGCATCCTGTATAGAATACATGGGAAAGTAAACATTTGAAGGATGGATAGGCTGAGTATAACATTTTAAATAGTATTATAGGCTACCTCACCTTGTGGAGGAGTGATAACATGGACCTGGTAAGAGAGAAAGTAGTTATCACCCTCTTGGAGATGAGGAGGAAAATAATCTTCTTTATTCATGAAATTTGGTAATGTAAATTGGAAGAGGGATGATAGGGTAGAATATATCAGGTCTAAAACCCTAACATAACCACTAAACATAGTAAAAAAAAGATATAAACCTTAATAGCATCTAGGGCTAAGATTCGGATAGTATTAGAAGTAAGTTAGGTTCACTAAATGATTTAACTATTAAGGGTTATGGGAGTGTAAGATATATGTTGTTAAAGGGGATGGGTATAATAAATCATATTATAAATTTGAAATAAATTAATTCACTAATTTTTAGGAGAATTGACTTAGTTTAAACTTTATAAAACTAACAATAAATTATGTAAACAAGTACTTAACTTGAAACTGATTAAGATGAAAGATATGGAGGTTGCAAACTAGGATAAGAGATGATATGAGTGTCACAAATAGGATCCAAGTGTCAAAACACTTCTTATATATTACCACCATAACTAGATAGTAGCACTAATGACATTAGTGTCCTCCTTTTGGTGTTAGTATCCTATGTGTAGAACTATTATGAGCTTGTAGGTGTAACGGTGTCTAAGTCTATCAAGCTTGTTCCTATGTGCAAGATTTTTAGCTCCCCATCAATGACCTATTTTGATAGATTTTTTATGTAAACCCTAGACCTTCATGTTTGAAGGGCATATTATTGGCATAAATAGTAAAGTGTGATGTTAGTGAGGTATTTTAGACATCCTCAACACCCTGCTATGATGAGAGTTGCCTACATACCAATACTCTAAGGAAGGTTCAAGCCCAATGTAGTTCTCCCCACCTAAGTGTTATTTTAAGTGAAAGTGAAGATAGTATGAATGTTGGTTTGAGTGATTTGAATGGGATCTTGAGATTGAAAATGTGTACAGCTTGAGATGGCCATAGATGAATTTATGTAGAAGTAGGGTAGAATAGGGATTGATAAAATTGATTATTCACAACTTCTTTTGAGTTAATTTGTGTTATTTGAATTTGATTTCCATCTAGGGAATAATGGGATAAAAATCATGTATATATTCTATTATAGTGCTTGTGTAGGTACTAAAATAGGTCTAATTTGACCCTAGGTAGTTGTTAATTTGAAAATGTTTTCATTGGTGGACAAAGGTATGAAAAGGACAATAACACTAGAACCATTGGCACTATTGTCCAAATTATGGAACTAATTTCTAGGTGGTAAAACCTAAGGCATTAGGGGATAGGATTCTAAAGTGAGGGCTTGAGATTACTTTAAGGATGTTTAGAGATGCATGTGGCCCATAGAAAGGTTGGATAAGTGTCTAAATAGGCCCTAAGATAGTTCTAGGGCCAAGCTATGGATAAGTGGTCTTAAGTCACACTCTTATCACTCAAGTGTCATTTTTAGATGATTTCACATTCCTATTATCATTCTTTCCATTTTGACATTTTTCTACCTTCCACTAATTTTTCATAATTTTACCTCATGAACTTTGCATATTTTGAGTCAATTTTTCTATTTAGGTGATTTTGTTGATTTAATTGATATCACTTTTTTTTTTTTAGCATTATCACCACTTTCATCACAATCTCACCATTCTCATAGTGATTCTACTATTTTCATGGGAGATCTCATAATTTCATAATTTCCTAGAATACCAAAACCAATTATCCTACTTATAACTATTATTGATAACATTAAATGCATAAATTTTCAAAAATTAAAGATACTTACCAAATGCCTACTTTCTGGTCATTACATATAATCTCACACCTACTCACCAAAATCCTTATCATGATGGATACAGACCATCAAACTCAAACCACTCTTGCACAAAATCTAGAGCAAATAATTCCAAGAGGGGAGGTTGAAAATGATCTATTTTCATCCCCAAGGGTCAATTTATAGCCAAAAATTTGAATTTTTACCCCTTTAACCCTCTCATTGTATCATTCTTCTTCTCATGAGGCTTGTTTATGGATCATTTGCCTTTTTTCAGTCATATTTTTTCCTATTTTACATATTTCTTAACCTCTTCCACCAATAACATGCCATAGCTTCCTTTTGAGGGCTCATCCATAAAAAATATTTTTTAACCACTCCCTCAATGGGCATTTTGGGCATCCCAAACATCATTTAGGGTATCATTATGAACTTATTTTTGAATTAAATTGAAGATGAATTAAAAAAACATGAACACATCATTATTTTATCACCATCAAATCATTTTAAATATTTTTTCATTCTTTGAAAATATTTTACTTTTTTTTGTCTTGCAACACCCTTTCAAATAGGAACAAAATGTAAACACTTCACTTTCATCACTTCCTCTACATATCAAAATTGAATATTTATGGCATATCAGTCTTTTAAATTTTACAAATATCAATTAAGGATCTACCCTTCATTTATAATCCTCCCTACTATTGAAAGGCTCACATTCACCATCTCATTATGCCTAAATTATTATCTCTTAGTCTAATCAATATCATTCTAATGACCTAGGTCTACTTCACTATAAAAAAATATTATAACCTGATAAACATAATTCAATATTAGTTTCATACATGTAACCATTTTATATCCTTTTAAAAACTACTAGCCATAAAGGGATACTACCACCAATAGTAGTTTCCAAATCCTTATCTAGTGTCCAATAGCCTAAATTCATCCAAATTAAAAAATTACTAAAACCCATTACTTGACCTAATTTTCTTATTGAACCCTATTATGACATATTTTCAAAAACTATGGTATAAATACAAGTCTGGGACTTCTCATTCCTCATCTAGTGAATACCAATCAAACACCTATAAAATCCAAATTAATAAATTACAAAAACACTATATGCTACCCTATTTTTCCCTATTTCCATTTCAATCATAAAATAATTCATATTATAGGTCTGAAGCATTCACAGAGCAACCCATGAGTGTTGTTTATTAAATTATAAGCTAAATCACTACATGGATCTTCATATAGTATAATTCACCCATGTGCACACACTTTAACAAACATAGGGGAAACTACATAATTCGAAGGCCCTCCTTAGATTATTGTATATGTAAGTAGTTCACATTGATAGAGGGGTCTATAGAGCAGCTCAACATCATGATCCTACTAACCCATTTTTTAGCAAACTCATTCCAAGGATGAAGAAGCATGAAAAACTAGGGTTTGATTAATTAGTGAAGAGAAAATCCTCTATCCTAAATATGGATATATTATAAAAAGATGAAAAAAAACATAGGACAATAAATTTTCTCACATCTTGATTCAATCATTATTTTTATTGGACACCTACATCATATTCAAACACTAATGCCTAGATCTAATGGTAGTGTTTGTGGCCACATAAGTACAATTTATAGAATTTTATGATTGATCCATAATACAAATCCATACATACTTTACACCTATTTATATTCTAGATATTCCTACACATAAGAAACCAACGAAGCACCATTATTTCTTATTTATTGTAATATCTTTCAATAGTTGTATTTTATTATTTTAACAAACCCAATTGTATAAATTCATAATATTTTTTTATCTAAATTATATATTAATTGGCCATATACACATTATTTTATCACCTTTGTGTTATAATTATTATATATTATTAACTCTATCCCATAGTTAATCAAATTAGGGTTAAACACTTCCATGCCAAAATTGAAAATCAAAACAATTTCCCATAATAATGCACAAATCATGTTAGAAATCATTAAAACATTCAAAATAATCCACACAATTTAACATGCACATTTTTTGACACATTGGTGAATCCCTAATTTTGTAAATACATTGTATCTAGTCATCTAGTCTATCATCAACATCCAAATATTTTTTCCCTTCTTGTAAATGTCTTACTGAGAAAATTAAACCAAGTAAATCAAACCTTGAAAATGAGATTAAAAATGGATAAAATCAACTTAATTATCTAATTATTTCATTCAGATAATTAAAATTATTCTAAAAATGAGGTTACATGGAAAGCACATCATAAATATTTGAAAATCAAATATTTCCTAATATCCTTATAAAATAATAGGTTTCTAATTAAAAAATCATTAAATCTCCCGCTTTTCAAGACAATTTAATGATAAATAGATGGTTTATAAGAAAGATTTATGACATATCTTACATCCCTCTTACATACTCAATTCAAATTATTCCACACTCCAAATCTTCATAATTTGGACCTCTTACAATCTCAACCTCTCACATTTATGAAGGTGAGGACTCATTCTCCACCCTCCATCTCAATCTAAGATGGACAATCCATATTCACTCACCAAATCTGTAAATGGAATATATTTTTATGCAATGTATATGTTGCCAAATCTTAAACAAATATTCAACCCACATTCCAACTATGCATCTAAATCATTAATAGTGAAAGGTGAAATATCATTGAAATAACGAAATGACATTGATCAAATCCTTTTTCAACTACATATGAGCAACATCATGCTTATTTTCAGCAATGAAGAGAGAAAAATGAAGCTATAAATTGAATTTTTTATATTCTACTTCATTTTTCTTCTCTTTCCTTCATTTTTTCTAATTAGAATACAAGCACTTAGGATTAGTTGTATGCTTTTCAATTATATTTTAATTTTACAATAATGGAAACTAACCCTTTTTAATTGTGTGCTACACTTAGGTACATTCCATCCATCTCCTCAGATTATATTTTCCTCTCCATTTTCATTCCATTATGGGACTTGACCACCTCTATCCATCCACCTCCACCTAGTTGTATTCATTATGCTACTTCTCTCTTTTTTAAGATTACACCTATTATATTTGGACCTCCTCCAAAAAATCCATTATGAAGTTTTTCAAAATTTATCCAACCTACTATTAGACTCTCATACTAGAATAGTATTGAGACTTACACCATCTTGAGTTAAAATTACATATAAGCCTTATTTAGAGGCATTAACCCACACCTCAAAATTTCCATTTGGGTTGGGAATAATCAAAATTAGGGCTACTATCAACAACTCTTTAATATTTTGGAAAGCCTCTTAACATTGAGGTTTACATTCAAATTTTTATCCCTTGCACTATAAGGAAGTAATGGGATTTGATATCTAGTAAAAATCTTCCACAAGTTGATGATAATACCTAGCCATCCCCAATAAAATTCCCACCTCATACACATTAGTAGGAATAGGCCATTCTTGAATAACTCAATTTTTCTTGGGGATAAATTAATACCTCTATTAGAGATAACATGGACCAAAAAATGTATTTTAGATTTATATAAGGCACATTTATATATCTTCCCATACAATTTATATTTTCTTTACCTTTGTAGAACTGAGCTTAAGTGTTGATTATGTTCAACCTCATCCTTTGAATAAATGAGGAGGTCATCAAGAAATAAAATCATAAATTTGTTTATAAAATCCATGATTATGATGTTCATTAAGTTCATAAATATAGCCAACATATTGGTTAATCCAAAAAACAAAAAAATAAAATCATAGTGGCCATACCAAGTACATAATGTTATGTTATGAATGTATTCATCTTTAATTCTTAGATGATGATATCCTGATCTTAAATCAATTTTGGAAAATACCATTGCATCTTTCATTTGATCAAATAAATCACTAATCCTTGGAAATGGATATCAATTTTTGATAATTGACTTATTAAGCATGTAGTATTAAATGCATAACCTTAACGTTCTATATATGTTCTTCACAAAGATCAACAAACCACCCCATGGAGAAAAACATGCATAATACACATGTTAACTAATAGTTCTTGTAGCTAAAATTCTAACTCTAAAATAGGGGTATCCCCTGGCACAATATAGATTGAGAAATAAAGTTCACACTTGGGTGGAATACCATGAAGGTTTTTAATACCATGAAGGTTTTTAGCAAAAACATTCATAAACTAATTTAAAACTAGAAAATTTTGATAGGGCTATTTTGGTTCTTTTGGTAGCTCTTATAGCTAAACTACATAAATTTTACACCCCTTTTTCATATCCCTATTTAATTTTAGAGATTAAATTACCTTTTAGGTCTTTATCCCTTGGATACCTTATATTTCTACATTTTATCCTAAGTCATCAATGCATCACATTCTCTTTCTAGAATAATCAAGGGTTGTCTGGTTTTGATGTAACTACTCCATTCCCAATATAAAATCATAGGACCCCAAATGCATAAAAATAGATTTAATTTATATTTTAAAATATCAAAATCAAGCTCAACTTATTCTTTGAATTATTGGATAGTACCCTCTTACTAGTAACAAACTCAACTTTTCATCCTCTTATCCAATCAGGTTTAATTTCACATTGGTTGGCAATATTTGGTGAAATAAAGTTGTCTATTACACCATAATAAATAAAAATAGATATAAATATTCCATTCATTATATATTTTTATTCTATTTGGGTGTCTTATAAATTATCTTTCTTATTATCTATTGTTGCATATATCTAATGATCAGTTGGTTGCCCTAGTTTTAGCTTTTGGTAGTCCTAGTAGTGGTTATCAAAACATTCATAGTAAACAATAGTCCTTTTTAGAGATATAGGGATATATTTCCCCTATGGATGACCCATTTTGGTAGTTCTAATACTATTATTTACTATAATAACTCATTTTTGAAGGTCCTTGGGATCTAAAATTTATATTTTACCCCTAAAATCTATTAGAGGTATAATCACTAGGAATGGGGGTGAATCAGTGAGTCCAAATAATCCAAATTTAATTCTAATATTTACAAATACTTAACTATTTACCATAATCATCCATGAAGCATACATATAATTCATATAAATAAGTAAGAGAGACAATGAAAGATCAATCACATAACACATGACATATGTTGGAAACACTCTTAGGGAATAAAACCCACTAGAACCTATAATTCAACTATTATCCTATAATAAAAGATCCAATTTAGACCACATAAAAATTATAATGGAACTAAAATCCCTATTTAGTGAGACTACAATCTCATAAGGTGTTGCCACACCTATCTAGCTGAGCTACAATAACAACCATACCTTTTAGTAAGTTTTACCTTGCAAGGAGGCTATAACTACTACACCCCTAACCTATCACATGTATTAAGATAAGAATATCTGACTTGTGGATTACTTATCCCTCTATGATGATATATCACATTTATCTATGCATTAATTTGGTTAGTAGGTCAGCCTATGGACTAACCATGGCCTAGATAAACTATATATAGGAGGTAGTGGGTAGTTTTTTATCATCATATTGTGAATTATGCTCTTATTGAAACTTATGGAGGTTTACCCTTCAAAGTGGCTTGTATATTATCATATATTCTGATATATTTCAATCATATTTGGATATATTTCTTCTATTCTACTTTATTGTTGAATTAATTTCACTACAAGTGGTATCAGAGCTATGATTTGGGCAATCTTGTGGGTGAAACCCTAATTTTTTAAAATTTGGATATATCTACAAAAATGTTGAGAAATCATTAAATTAAGCTTCCATTAAAATTTTAGCTCAATTGGATCTGTTTTAAAAAGTTATCACTAGTTTAGGGTTTTTCATAAAATTGCTCTATAGTGCACAATTAAAAGAGTTTTTATGAGTTATTTACATTTTTGGAAATATTAGAAAAATTTGGCTAGGGTATGTTCTTTGAATTTTATGATTTGAGGTCAACATAAGTCCAAAATAGCTTGGTCAAAAGTGCCAATCAGGTCGACATTGTAAAGCCCTTTTATGGCAGGTCCATAAACTTAGGGCCAAGGAAAGGGTGCTAAAAATCTAGGTAAAAATACTAACAAGTAAGAGATGGAGTTAGAAGGGGGATGTACTATATCCTTTGTACCAATGTTCTCTGACATAGATCACAAAGTGAGTCAGCTTGACTATAGTGTGCAAGGCATACAATATAATATGAAATCTATACAAAGTAGTTTGGTAGATATCATGATGGCTTTGAAAATTAATCAGTCAAATCATCCAAATATCACTATTCCACAACCCTACCAAGGTGGTTCTCCCAACTAGTCTACTTCAAATCCAATTACATTTCCATAGAGGAACCTATTACCAAAGGTGGATATGCACTAGTTTGATGGAAAATATCCACTCAATTGGATCAACCAAATGGAGAATTTTTTTGATTTGCATCAGATCCCAAGTGGATATAAGGTTACCATGGCATATTTTTATTTTGAACCTAATCAATTCATTTGGTATTGATGGTTGTGTGCTCAAAATAAAATGATGACTCTCAGTGTCACCTGGTCAGTTTTTACAGAAGAGCTAAAAATACACTATGGATATAGTGTCATAGAGAATTACTTTAGCCAACTGGAAAAATTGTGATAGACTGGATTTGTCAAGGATTATATTCATCATTTTTAGAACCTATCCTTATGTGTGGAGATAATTTCTAAGGAGAACTTGAATGACCTATTTTTGGGTGGACTCAAGGACCACATTCAACATGAGGTATGCATGTTTAATCCACTTAAGATATTTGATTCTATTATCATGGCATGTAGAGCTAAGGAAAAAATCATAGCCAAAAAGAAGCAGTCATTCACTCACTTCAAAGATCATAACATATCGACACCAACATTTCCTACACCTACCCAATTGACCCCTTAGTAAATTGAAGAGAAGCATGTGAAAGGATTATGTTTCAGTTGTGATAGCAAGTGGAGCAAAGGACATATATGTGCTGAGAAGAAGTTATTCTACATTAAGGGATCCAATGAAGATGAAGAAGAATATGATGCCTCTAATGATGATGAGGAAGATATAGAGGAGGTACCTAAATATTTCTAACCTACAGTCTCTTCTCATGCACTTGTAGGTATTAGTACTCCACCAACTCTTAAGGTGGTGGGTTTCCTCAAGAAATAGAAGGTGACTATTGATTAATTCAAGTAACACACATAACTTCATCAACCATAAGTTGACCACTTGATTGAACTATTTCATCTACCCAGCACAAAAATTTTAGGTCATGATTACAGATGGTGGAATAATTAATTGTTTAGGCAAATGCCATAGTATTAAGCTTACTATGGGTGAGTAAAATCTCAATTCTCCTATTTTTTCTATTCCCATGGGTAGCACAGACATTATTTTGGGAGTCCAATGGCTCACAACCTTGGGTACCATTGAGATGAACTTCTAGGAACTATTCATGCACTTTCATTTTGAAGGTATGAAAATTGAACTACATGGATTATAGGAAAAATCTCCACAATTGATTAGTTCACATCAAATGACCAAGATGCTAAAAAAGGGGGAAAAGGGAATTATTGCATGATTATGTTTGATAGAAGTTTAACCCACACAGGCATCTACACATCTTGATATATAGATGATTCTTGATGACCACCCATCTATTTTTGGGACCATGCCAAAAGGACTACCACCAAAAAGAGAACATGATCATGCCATTCAACAACTCTTGGTCATGGTGTGGAAGAAGGATGACACATAGAGGATGTGCCTAGATTATAGGGAACTCAACAAGTACACCATCAAAGATAAGTTTCCTATTCCAGTAATTTATGGTTTACTTGATGAGTTGAATGGTGCTAATTATTTCACAAAATTGGATCTTTGCTCAGGGTACCATCAAATTATAATCAAGGATGAAGATGTTCATAAAACTAATTTTAGAACACATGAGGGCCATTATGAGTTTTTGGTAATTCCATTTGGTCTTAAAAATGCACCATCTACTTTTTAGAACTTGATAAACACTATTTTTTAGCCTTTTCAAAGAATGTTTGTGCTTGTTTTCTTTGACGACATGTTGATTTATATTCAGACATGGGAAACACATCTAAAACATGTGAAATAGGTGTTGATAGCTTTGGAAAAGTATCAGCTTTATGCAAAGCCATCCAAATGTGCTTTTAGAGTATAGGAGGTAGAGTACCTAGGTCACATTGTTTCCCATGAAGGTGTCAATGTTGATCCCTAGAAGATCAAAGCTATGATGGCATGGCCCATGCCAAAAACTCTCAAAAACCTCTAAGGGTTCCTAGGACTAATAGGTTACTACCAAAGATTTGTGAAAGGTTGTGGTATTATAGTGGCTCCACTCACTACATTGAAAAATAAGGATGCCTTCCATTGGAATGATGCCACCACCAAAGCATTTGAGAAACTAAAAGTAGCTATGTGCACCACTCTAGTTTTGGCTACTCTAGACTTCTCAAAGACATTCATTATTGAATGTGATGCTTTTGGATTTGGGTTGGGAGTGGTACTAATGTAGGAAGGAAGATCCATTGCATTTGAGGGTCATCAATTCAAATGTAAGAATCTACAAAAACCTATCTATGAGAAAGAAATGATGGCTATTCTTTATGAAGTTAAACAATGGAGGCCCTATTTGATGGGTAGACACTTTAAGGTGAAAATAGATCATGATAGTCTCAAATAATTTTTGGAGCAAATATTATCATTTGAGGAACAACAAAAGTGGGTAACAAAAATGTTGGGTTATGATTTAGAAATCATCTACAAGAAGGGTAAAGATAATGTAGTAACAGATGCACTATCTAGATGGGATACATCCATAGAAGCATTACTTTGTGCAATGTCCATGTTGAAAGCAGATTGGGTGGATGAAGCTAGGTTAGAATGGAAGAAAGACAAGGATACATAGGTTCTAATTTAGAATCTCCATCAAGGTACTTTAACCTCTAACAAATTTGAATGGAAAGGTAATGTCCTATGGTATAAGGGTAGGTTATACTTGTGTAAAAATTTAGAGCTTAAGCATAAGATTCTTGTGGAGTTGCATGCATCTCCAATTAGGGGACACTAAGGGTTCTTGTAAGCTTATCACAAAATTAAGAAAGAGTTATTTTAGGTATGACTCAATGGAGATTTACAAAAGTTTGTGGCAAAATGCTTGGTATGCCAATAGAATAAAGGTGAGAGGGTTAAGACCTTGGGTCTGTTACAACTGTTAGCAATTCCTAGTCAAAGGTGGGAGGAGGTTTCCATGGATTTCATCATAGGGTTGCCTTTTTATAAAGGTAAGAATTTTATCTTGGTCATTGTGGATAGGCTTACAAAATATGCCCATTTTTGTGCTCTCTCACACCCATTTTCAGCAAGTACAATAGCAGCTATTTTTTTGGAAGTAGTTCTAAGATTACATGGAACCCCAAAAATAATTGTAAGTGATCATGATCTAATTTTCACTAGTAATTTCTAGACTAAACTATTTTCCTATTTGGGTACTCAGTTAGCTCATAGCTCATCTTACCACCCCCAATTTGATAGATAAACAGAAGTGGTTAACAAATGTTTAGAGGGGTATCTCTATTGTTTTTTATCAGATAAAAAAGAACATTGGGTTAAATGGCTACCACTTGAAAAATGGTGGTTTAACACATATTTCCATACCTCTTCCAAAATGTCTCCATTTCTAGCACTATATGGATACCATCTACCTTCCATCACTTATTCATTAAAGGTGTAAACCAAGGTTCAAGATGTGGATGAACATATTCAACATCAATAAGAGGTTTTGGCTAGTTTGAGAGAGAATTTGGCCTTGGCACAAAATAGGATGAATCAATAAGTAGATAAACACCATAGTGAGCAAACTTTTGAGGTGGGTGACTGGGTATTTGTACATTTGTATCCTTACAAGAAGATGTCCTTGAAATAATATAAAAAGGACAAAAAACTTGTTCCTAAGTATTATGTCCCTTATCAAGTTCTACAAAAAATTGGAAGTGTGGATTACAAGCTAGAGTTACCTCATTCATCTTGCATACACCTAGTATTTCATGTTTCCTATTTGAAGAAGGTCATTGGATAGAAATTTTCAGCCTAGACAGAGCTCCCAAAACTAGATGAAGAAGGATGAGTCATTTTAGAACTAGAGAATATCCTCCAAACATGTACTAAGAGGTTGAGAACTAGAGAGATTAGGGAATATCTGATCAAGTGGAAGAACTTGAGTAGTGAAGATGCAACTTGGGAAGGTGAATAGTTTTTACAATAACATCTAGATTTGTTCAACACTGAGGACAACATTGGTTTGAAGGGAAAGGGTATGCTACACCCCTAACCTATCACATGTATTAGGATAGGAATAGCTGACTTGTGGCTTACTTATCCCTCTTTGATGCAATATCACATTTCTCTATGCATTCATTTGGTTAGTAGGTCAGCCTATGGAGTAACCATGGCCTAGATAGACTATATAAATGAGGTACTAGGTAGTTTTTTATCATCATATTGTGAATTTTTGTCTTATTGAAGCTTGTGGAGGTTTCTTGCTGAAAGTGACTTGTCTATTATCATGTATTCTGATATATTTTAGTCATATTTGGATCTATTTCTGCTATTCTACTTTATTTTTGAAGTAATTTCATTATAATAACCACCTTAGATCCTAAGCAACCACAACAACACCTATGAATAAATCCACCTTTCAACTAATGTCTTCAACACCTGATGATGGACCTCTAATTATCACTCTACACCTTTGATCATACTCAAACAATAAAAACACAATTATCCCAATAGAATTATAATAATAAGTCATACAAATAGTCCTAAAATTTATCTACTCAACAACTCATCCTCAAAGCACTCTACCCCTCCTTCACTCTACAAAACACACACACAAACCTCTCTCAAAACTCTCCCAAGTCTCACATACCATGTCTAGAAAACATCATCTTTGGTTCCACTATTTATCTAGAAATCTTTATAACCATCATGCCAAACATTCCCTAATATATAATTCATCATGAATCATAAAAACATCACCAATACAAGCTCAAATATCCTTCTTGAGTCAATTGTAGAATAAACATGAACACATAGTCAGCTTCTAGTCTTAATAGTTTTTACTATACTCACTTTTAGATCCTCAAATCAATATACATAGATTCACCTTGGAGTCCTATACCACTTTGTTTTTTATTGCATGAGAAAATTCATCTTCTATAAAAATATATGGTCAAAATATAGAGCTCTAGTTTTTACCTATGTAAATTCAAATATTTGAATAGCAATGGTCATAATTAACCTTTGAACATAATTGTTGAATCTCATGAATTCTCATCTTTAGATCAAATACGGTCCACCAATCTTGTCTAAAATTTAATGCATAGTCCATTAAATCCAAACATTAAACATCTATCATGTTGACCTCATCTCATGCAATATTGATATGTTAACTCAACATGATCTATCAATATCTGTAGATCAATTAGGTCAATAGTGATCAATGCTTACCATTCGATCAACTATATGAATTCCCACTAATTGTTTTCTCATTATCCTACACCTTTTCTTAGTCATTAAATATCATGCCATTTTCCTCATCTCACTGCCTTCTGACTCCTTGGAATAACCTTCTCTATCAATCTTTCTCAAGCTATAACACTTTCAAAAATGACTAAGTATGGGGAACCTATCAATATTCTTGAGTAGGAATTTTTTATCCTTAATAACTTATTTTATGCTTTGATTCAAGATCTCAAACTTAGACAAGATGATCTTCTCACAAACAAGAATCTAACCATGTGACACACTACTCTTGGAACCCTCACATGTACAATATATAACTTCATTAAAGTGCCTTCTAAAAAAATTTTGTCATAGAGCCAACCATGTCCAAAATTGCTTCAGATTCCAAATTTGAGCATACATTTTTTTTGTGCTTCAGTGCATGAAATTAAATTTAGCACAAATTATCTATGCTCAAAATTGAACAAACCCATATGATTAGATTATCATGATACCTTTACATGTGCAAGATATAACATCATAAAAGTGCTCACTTGGCTCTTTCTACCACACTATAGAATTGGTCAAGTATGGGACAACACAGTCAATCTGCATGGGAGCCTAACTTTTCACATCTATATCTCTTGATGCGCTACATTGTATGATTTGAAAATGAGCAAAAATAAACTAGGTCCAAAAATGAAAAAACCCATATGATCACCTTTTCCTAAATCATCCATACATATGAGACCTGACCTCGTCAACATGTTTACTCAGCTCTTTCTAGCCACTTTATAAATTTGGCTAAGTATGGGAAAATAATGATTTATGAAAGAGAAGCCAACTTTGCACCCTCATATCTTTAACCTCACTTAGACACATGACTTGAGATTTGGTGAAAAACAACTAGGTACTATTATGATCATAGCTATAAGACCAACTCCCCTTAACTCATTCCCATGTGGAAATAGTGACATCATCAAACTACCTACTTAGATTTTCTGCTACTAGACCCAAAGTGTCTTGATGAGAACAATGAACTACCAGATGAATTCCACTCATGCACATAATCTCTCAAATCATAGATAACATCTTAGGGACCTCTTTCACATGTTTAAAACACCATACTCATCCATAATCCTCTCTTTTCATGTCAAAATTAAAGATGAACCAACCATACATAAAGCATACTAGAACAAGGACATTACACACTTTATCATTATCACATAGAATATTAAATATCTTCATCCACTAAAAAAGACACCTCCATGACACCACCATGACATCATCATGACAAATATCCAAAAAAATCTATTAAATTTTATACTATTTACCTAAAATTTAAGATTATAGTCTGATTTTATAGAATTATTGGGTAAAGGATAGAGATTTTTAGTCCAAAACTACTACCTATTCATTTTAAATTCTTGTCTCTCCCTTTATCAAAACTTTCCCTTTTCATCTGCCCTATGAGAAGATTATATGGGAGCTATCAAATTCCTTAGATTGGTCATATTGACATCATACATTAGCAATTATTTTAGGTCAATATTAAACTTATTGAACTTTGTTTATTTATCATGCATATATCCCACATGATGTAATAAGTTAAAAAAATTATTTTCATATTCTGTGACACACATGTTCTCTTATTTTAGCAGCTAAAAATTAGTTATTTTATGATCCTTAGAATTGGCACTCAAGTATCTTTTTTGGAAATAATTTTCAAATGTTTCCCAATAAAGAATCATAGGATTATATCCCTCTTAGGCATAGAGGTGATTCCACCACAATGCAATAAGTCTAATTAACTAATAGGCTACCACCCTAAATTTTACATTAGATGAAATATTGTGTTGATTAAAGAATAAATGCAAGTTTACAAGCCATGCATTAGATGCATCTCTATATTTTTCACACAAAAATGTGGTTGGCAAAATATTTTTGAGTTCCTTGATGATTGGGTCAACCACATTCAAGGTTACTTCTTGAAGTACTTGAGGTTCTGCATGAACATTCTCTAAGTGAGGCATTTAAATGAGGAACACCTTCTAGATAATTTAATATATATTCCTAATTATTCATCTTATCTTGAAGATTATTAAAGTCTATTAGGATCACATTCATAAATTATGCCTACTTATCAGTAAGGTTTTTGTTGGCTACATTAGGTTTAGGTTCATCATTAATGTTGGCAGCATTGTTGAGAGGAGGTGCATCTCTATTTTGATTTATATTTTAGGTTATGTGGCCCCTACCACTTATTATACCCCTTCCTCTTATCAGTATATCACTAACTCAATCATTTTCATTATAAACACAACTAGATCTAGTTTTAACTATCTTCCTAAGAAGGCATAAAACTATAGTTAAGGTAGAGTAAATTTCTAGGAAACCACCTCCCAAAGTTCCCTTAGAGTAGAAACCATACTTAGATACTAGGTTGTCATAAACTGAAATAATGAATTAAAAAAATATTATTATTGGAATTTAGTGAATTAGAGTATGAATGGAATTATTGGTAGGCCCTGCTACATGCTTCTAAACATGAAGATATGTTTTTTCCATTTTTTGTGCACTTCTATGTGTAGGAAACCAATATTAGATTAGGTCACTATAGATTATTAATTATAGGTAAACACCATTAGAGGGTTCTAAAAATAAGAAAATGAAGCCACTAGAATGTAAAATTTAGGGTACATCAATGTGCATATCCACATAGATCTACTTATATCTCTACACATTTGGATATCTTATTTATAGGATCATCTAAGGGTGTTTAACCCTAAGCAATCATCCTAATATCCATAGTGGTCCAATTCATGCTTGGAAAAATGGGTTTGTTTACTCATGTTTGGGGGACCAACTTATTAATGGGTAATAACCTAAATTATGAAACATAGACAACATTAGAATATGAAAGTGTAACTTATCACACAACTTAATTTATAAATCTAAAACTAACAACAAGCAACCATCAATTACAATGTTCATAATTGCAATAAAATAATCATCATAATAAGTTATGCATAAATGAGAGTTGTATCATTTTCAAATTTGTAAGCAAAAAATTACAAGTCTATTTCAAAAATAAATACAATATAAGTTTTTTATACTTTTTAATTTCCTTTAATTTCACACAAGATAAACCATGTCTTTATGTTATCCTTCTTGGCCACTAGTTCATGACTAGAACTTAGGGATCACTACACCATGGTATTTTAGGTTTCACATACCAACTGTAAAACATATTTTAATTTGCTTTATCATCAAATTGTAACATAAGTACTAATGATTCACTAAATAAACTAATAGTACCCCATAAGAGGCCATCACATTTTCTCTTATACAATCATCAAACATTAATAATTTTTTTAAATTCAAACATTCAATATTCTCAACCATTCCTGAAATTAGTAAATAGAGGTTTACCATCTATTTTCTATCTACTTGTCATTTGGTTGCATTTTAATAATGTAGTTTACTAAGTATATTATACTGATGTCAATCAAATAAAGGTGAATGTCTCAAAATCCATACTTATATTCTTTATTAGAATATTTAGTATTCATAGCTCTTCATTATCATGGCTTAATTTTTAAAACTAAATGAAAACCCAATTGCATAATCACATTTATACACTTTTTTATAGGCAAAAAGGAAATTGCTTTACCACTTTCCTCCTTTGATATCCCTAAGGAATCATCATACCCATTTTTATTAAGGCCATATGAACCATTAATAATTCCAAAGATAAGCCTATCAATTGATCTTAAAATTTAAATAACTAAACAAGAAGCTTATAACCTGCAATCTTCTATTACAATGGCATAAGGTCTAACAATGACATCATAAGATCCTAAGTAATAAAATATATTATTATTTTTCTATTATTACCATAGTGTATAACCATTAAAATCAAGCATCGATTTACAAATGCCAAGAAACTTATTTCACTCACATCCATTATAATGTTAGTGGTAACATTTTCCCCTATTACTCAATTTAATATAATCTAATTATCCATCTAGTCTATTTGTATGGCATTGGAACATAGTTGATCTAAATTATTTTACTATTATACAAAAACAAATAATAATTTAAAATTTTCTTTTAACTCAAGCTTATTAGTCTTTCAATCTAATAAAAATAAAAAGGGTGATTCAAAAATCAAAGCAATTGCAATCATGTTTAACACTTACCCAATGTTTCTATTTAATAATTAGAACATCTTGTTGCACAATCCATAACTCACACAAAAATCAACAAAATCCAATATAGTCTTGTAAGGTTAGCTTGGCCATTTTTCATAAAAATGAATACCATAAGTTCTACAATAACCATATGTCAAATAATAACCACTTCTAGAAGTTAGTTTGAATTTCAATAATCAACAATAAGTAAATCAATTGAAATTCTTTAGCAATACCATGAATAATAACACCCAATCCATTTAAAATTGATGAGTAAGCTATTAATGTTAGTCACTAACTATATTAACAAACATGGTACAAAATAGAACCTAGATTGCTACACAAATCATATTTGCATATTCATCAAAAAATGAATTAAATATTGAAAACCAATGCTAATAAAATCATTAATTAGGTCCAAAATGATACAAGAACTAAAATTTAATGACACTTCTCCCTTACTATCCAACACATCCCTACTTTAAACATATAAATAATATCCTTTTTAAGATGGTAAAATAACTATCCATATTTCGTGTAGTAACCAAGCTGTAAAACAACCATCAAAATATTATATACCAATGTAATACAATTAAAACCAAAATTTTATCAACCCAAATATACTCATAATGCATGTGAATGAGACATAAATATATAATAGAATGTCTATGAATGGTCTTATGCAAGTTCAGTCATTTACAACATGCGTTATAAGCTAACTCAAAATTATTACCAAATTCAACCATGCAATCACATATTTGAATGGAATAAGAATTAAAGATTAAATTAGTAAAAGCCAATAAGGATTTAATACATTCTTCACTTTCTCTCAACTATCTCACAATTTACAATGAGAACAACATTACATCCAAATGAATTTAGATATGTAATTATTTCACCAATAGAAACTTGAAAATGAACACTTCTAGAATAAAAAATCTTCATGCCTTGTCTTATGAGGCCAAACATCAGACATCTAACCACCCCAACCATCATCTTGGTGGTGTATTTAACACTTGGGCTTAGGAAAGAGTTTAAATAACATTTGAGATAAAGCTAAAGCCAAAATAGAACAATAGTCAAAATCAAAAAGAATCATAACAACCAATCATCTCCCCAATGATATATTAATCAATAGAGATTAAGAATAGTAGTCCTTACATTCAACATGGGTAAACATATAATAAAAAACTTGACCTCATACAATGACCAATACCACTTAGCAATTACACATAACAATAAATTTGCATTGCCTCCTTCACTGAAAACATAATCAAAACTTGCAATGATGAATTATAACAAAAGAGGTTCATACTTAAAGCCAATACAATAATCAACGTCTCTTCCACAAACATCCTTATGTCGTAATTGACTTCATTTCCCTAAAATAATTGAGGAGAAGAGGAACTCAATACTCTCACATACCAAAATTATTTAAATGAATACATAAGGAATTCCATATAGCTAAATAAGTTCCCACAACAATATGATAACCAAGTAGTTGTTTCACCAAAAAAATATTCATAAATAGCCAACCCACAAGACCTCTCAATTAAGCATGCCTCAAACCAAAAGAAAACCACAAATACTAAACACCCTATGAGAGGAGTCATTTTTATGTCCATTTAAATTCCATATTGAATCTTCAATACCTAATAAGGTTCCTATCAGTAACCCAAGGCTACAAACACCAATACTTAATAAAAAAATTAACTCATTAAAAAAAACATGCTCAACAAACTTATCCCATCTAAAATCCCATATATATGTTTGAAATTGATCCAACACAAAAAAATAACATAATCATAATGACAAGTTCCCACTCAAACCCAAAAGGGCATAACAACTCATATGGATAAACATTGTTGAAAAAGTATCTAAAATTCAATTATAGGTTTGTTTTGAAGTCTTATGAATTTATGGTGAATCTTCAATCATTTTATTTCTTAACACAATTAAACATACAACCCATAATCCATAATAATAATTATTATTATTGTAACCCTTAGGTCAATAAATTGTTGTTCTTATAGAGAAGGAATATGGTGAGTGCCTCCTTTTTTTTTGAAACCACAATGCATAAAACTAACCTTTTTCCTTTTCTCCATGAACCCCATTATATCCATGCTACCATTAATGGCTTGTATGATGAGAATCACCATTTCTCACTCCACTATCATTTTTACTCTAGGGTTTTGGCCAAAATAACAACTAGTGTAAGAAAAAGCTTGAATCTTCACTAACCTAAAGTGCCACACTTGAGAGTTGAGATGAGTGGTGAAAAATGAAAACAAAACCAATGATCACAACCCTAATCTCACTGATTGATATTTGAAATAATTTCAAGTCATAATTCAAAATTTCCCCACAAATCTAATAAACATCATAAACACTTTGACAACCTAAGAAAATAATATACAATCCCCTCAAGGTCAACAACTTAGTGAATAGTAAAAGGTTACCAAGGTTCCATAATAAAGTTAAACTATCAATAGTTTATTAGCTCATATACATTGATCATGAATGCCAACATAAGAGACCAAAAAAATGACACAAGATCCTGTACTCAGTACATCCTTATCAAGTAAGAAACACCCACAATGAACATACTAATCATATCATAGGCTAAGTAAAAAATCACCATTCAATCAAGACTAATGCAATAAAAATGTAGGCATACTAGTACAAAAACATTCACAACTTCAAATTTCCTAGTAAAATGAAGCTAAAAGTTAGTAAACAAGACTAAAACAAAAAATAGGAGAGGTATCAATGGCTTAGATATCATTCCCATTGCTCTAACCATCATTTTAAACTAACTTCTTTATGTTTTTTTTCATGGCACCCAAAATTTTGAGGTCAGCCATAGATCCTAGATCATATAACATGTTCCTATAGTCACGACAATGGACATTAGTAGTATCTAATCATGATATAATGAAAATAACGTAGTTTGAACTTTACAAAGAAATAACATGATATTATGAAGTAATATAGTCATCTACTTGGCATCATTCAAAATATAACATTAAGTTACACTCAAACATAATGTCAAAATTATAATTACATCTAAAATTCTTTAGTATGATAACATCTAAATTAAGAAAAATATGATACATAAATTTATAATCACAATATCAAAGGGTTGGGTCATGACAATATTTTTTTATTAAAGTTTTTAGTACTCTTTTTTTATAGATAATTAAATAATTAAGGGTTAAAGGGTCCCTCACCCACAATAAGGAGTGAACAAAAATACCAACCATTTACCATGGATGAGAATCCATGAGGGAATGAAGTTGTTAAAACCTGGCTAAACAATCCCCAAACCCACCATGGGGAAAACAACCAACCTAAAGGCAAATCCAAGAGATACCTTCAAGGCCTCTCTTTTCCTCTGTGGATGTGAGAATGAAGAATCATAGGAGATGAATATATAGCTAACCCTCTAGTTTTATTCTTTTAAACTACAGTACAGTCATCTAGAATACCCAATCTACTATAATCCTCAATAGAATATGTGGGAATACCATCTAGAGGAATGACAACAACATTATTATTAATTTCAATATTAAAAATAACCCAATATTTATCTCTCTTACTCACATTGATCTTCTCAATAAATAATGAAGATGAACTTACCACACTTAGCTCAAGGCCCTAAGGATCCACTTCAAGAGAACCAATAATAAAAGTAATTACGAAATTCTAAGAGGGAACACAGGGGAAACTGAATGAAGATCAACAACCACATCCTTCCACTAAAAAGATTCCAATTTACACTTGACATAAATAAAAGGAGATTCTAAATTCCCATGTGTAAAGCACTTATGACACCCAAATGGCACTCCCTCATAGTCAAGGGTTTGATCCCAACACCATTCATTAACCTTAACTCACTGGAAACAAGGAGATCCTCAAGATAAATCTAGACTAACAAGAATACATGCATAAGTGGTATGGTAAAATATATAAGTAGAGGTGTCAATTGCTATCAATTTTTGAAGAAAACCACCAATGGCTAAAAGGTTAGAATCAGCCCAAAACTAGAGTGGAAGGTAAGCCAATCAAACCCAAACAATATTGATAGAAAAACTTGAAGAAGAGGAATGAAGGATGGGATCTAAGGGTTTAGAAGGAGAAGATATTGATACCAAAACTAAGGTTTTTCTAGAGCCACCTTATTATGATCTGCCAAGCTATCAAAAACTATAATAAATAATGCCTTGACATAGGGATAGATCTCTAAATTATCTTCCAAGAAGGGTTGCCATGAATCTGAGACCCACTAATGAAGGGCAAGGAGGCTCAGCCTAAAACTATCAAATTTGTAAATTAATCCATAAGTGATATACCACTCCTCATTTATAATAAATTTTTCTAGAGTTCCATGTTATAAATACACCACCAAAAACATTTATCTCGTACCAAAGTCTTAAAATGAGACTTAGCTTGCTTCCTTTGAGAAACTACCCAAATGAAGGATTTGGGCTTAACCTTCCCAAAATCCTCTAAGGATAGACTAGCAGAATTGTATACAATAAAAGGAGTATACATGATATATACTAAAGCATTATAGGACCTAATTCTATTATTGAAACCCATATCCTACTCCCACAAATCCCTAGGGTAGGCCTATAACACTCCCTAGATCAACTGACAAATATACCTCTAGACCATTAGCCACCACATAGACCAAGCATGCAAGAGAAAGAGAAAAGGAGGGTAGAGGACCTAACTTCCTAGAGGGACCAATTGAAGAGGGATAAGAAGCACTTAGGACTTCCAAGGAGGAGGAAAACATTCCAAAAGGAGGATATCAATATCCAAATTTATTTAGACCACTCATTTACAAGAACAAAAACATCTACCCAAAATATTTTAATATTAATTTTTACATGCACATATTTTAATAATTTTTTTATAAAATAAAAATAAGTTAAATAAGGTTTAAAATCAAAATAGTGCGTTTATTTTTCTAACTAGTATAGTATAAGAGTTGGTACAATTATTTGGGTAAAAACTTGAAAAAGGGGAGGTCTTGTGTTCAAATCTCTCCAAAATTATATTAGAACTAATTATTTATTTATAAAACTTGAACATTTTTTAATTCTATTTTTTTTTGTTTACATGAAAATCTTCTCATGTGCAAACTCATCTCTACTATCAATCTTGTTACGACATTTGACCTAGTGAATATTTTGTTGAGCATAGTTATGTGACCAGTCTATTCCTCAGTTTTGGCACCTTCTAGACACATTGGTGTGGTCCAATATTTATTTGAAACATTATATTATAAATTTTACACCTTTTTAAATAATAGTGTTAAAATATTCATTTTTTGTAAGACCCTTGGAAAACATAAGTTAGTGCATTTTACTTCAAACTTTTCACATTGTTTAGCATATATTTGAAAATAATTACTTGTTTATGTTTGTAATTTTATTTAATATAAAATTAAGTTAAAATTCACATCAAATAATGTTATTTTTTAATTATTTTGATTAATTTAGTTTTTATTACACTTACGACACCTTATTTGGTTGTAATATTTTGTAATTTTCTTGCTTTGTCTAACATTAATTTAATAAATTATTATTTCTTTACAATTATAATTTATTTTATTTTATATAGAGTATAAATTCATTTTGGATAATTAATCTTATTGGGGTCATTTCATAAGTCTTTATGAGTGTGTTATTTTACTCTTTATTTGGGATAATATTTTATCTTAAGTTTTATTCAAGTGTGGAGAATTTATATTTATGTGAATTATTAATTCACATAAATCTAAATTCCATGATGTGTCACTCACCTCTTTTTCATCCTTAGGATTTTGAAATTTACTTTCATGTAACTTCTCTCCCTCCACATGTCACACACATCCTCCCTAATTTTAAGAGGATTAGGGACACTTGGCACATATGCTGAAGGTTTCACATGTAACTTATTATTCCTCCTAGCTCTATTTATTGGCCTCTTCTCATCCTCTCTTCAAGCCTTTTAGTAGTAGCATAGTATTATTGATCTAGTATTTCTCTTTCATTATTTATGCTCTCTTTGTCTAAGACCATTCTTCTTCTATCTTATTCATACTATTGTAATTGGAGTTTTTTGTGCAAAGTTTTAATACTAGTGTTGGATTTTTCATTATTCAATGGTTTTTCCAATTGTCACATTTACCTCAAATACGTGGTTTGATTTAACTGCAAGGTCACATTGTTATTTAATTTTTTACATTATTTTCCAAAATTTTCAATTCAATATTTGGCAATATTATTTCAATTCACATTTAAAAAGGGTTCAAATTTAAGCATTATAGTGTGCTATATTATCAATATTATAGGGAAGATATGGCTTCCCCTAACTTTTTATTATAGAAATCTTAAATGATTAATGGATAAAATTATAACATATGTAAAATAGGTGTCAAATTTAAATTTATGGCCTAAAATATATGGAACATTGTCATAGCAATTGGAAAATCCTCATTACGATGACATGTGATAGATGAGCTTCCAAATGCGTTTCAAAAAAAATCTCAAGAATCCATGTTGATTATCTTATAGAGTGTTAAGAATGAATTATTACTCCATATCAAAAATCAAAATTATCTTATCGATTCTTGAAAACTCTTTGAGTCTATGTATGAGGGAACTCATTTTTCTAATATTATTAAGTTGATTTTTTAATTGCTTAGTACACCTATTAAAAGTGATGAAAAGGTTTTTAATTTTACTGCTAAAATTAAAAATATTAAAGATTAGTTATATGGATGAAATTTTAATCTAATTAAATATAAATTGTTATATTTCATTAGTAAACTTAATATTCATGAAAAAATTCATAATTTTATCTCAATTCTGAATTCAAATTACCAAACCGAGCAAGATATCCTTGACTTCACTACCTTGTCAGCTCTTCTGATTCAAAAAGAGCATGTGGTGTCTAATTTTGATTCTAAATATAATTCTTTTATACACTTCTCTATATAAACTCTATTTATAATAAAAATAAAAACCAAAAATCTAATCCTAATTTTACTAAAGTAAAAAATGGAAATAAGAAATTTAATGATAAAAATCATAAACATAATTTTAATGGAAATTGTAATTTGTGTGGTAAATTTGGACATAGAAGGTAAATTTTTTATAAAAATAAATATATATTTTACAATAAATATTATAAAAATAATAAATGGAATAAATATAATCAAAACCACCATAAGAATCAAAACCCTAATCAGAATAATAATGAAGAACATAATTCTAATGTTATTGCTTTATATGTTGTATTATTACTTCTAATGAGAATGAATGGATTTTAGATAGTGGTGCATCACACCATATGAATTTTTTATCTAAAATTTGATATAATATTAGAGATATTTTTGAAAATATATATTTATGATATAATTCATTTTAAGAAACAACTAAGCAAGGAAAGGTAAAATTTACAAATGTTATCATCAATGATGATTTATATGTACCTAATCTTAAGAAAAAATTGTTATCTTGTTCTTAAATTAAAAATGATAAACTCATTGTAACTTAACTTAAATATAACTAGTCCATTACAAATAAATTTGGTTCTTTGATTGTTTAAGGCATTCAAAAGAATGGCTTATACATTTTTACTACTTCTTATACATATTTTCTTTCATCACATACTAAGAATCAATCTTAATTATGGCATGAAAGATTAAGGACATGTTATTTTTATAATTTTACATGATATGTATTCTCATAATCTTGTTGTTGGTTGTCCTATATCTTTCCATCATGAAATTTGTGAAGGTTACTTACATGGTAAGCAACATATTAATCCCTTTCACAAGAGTCATGATGTGAATTCCTCTCATCCTTTAGAGTTAATTCATAGTGATGTAGTAAGACCACTTGAAGTTGTATCTCTTAATAGTTCCTTATCTATTGTTACTTTTATAGATGATTATACTAGAATGATCTGGTCATTTTTTATTAAAAATAAATATGAAGTGCTATCTAAATTTGAGGAATTTAAAGCTATTGTGGAAAATACTTTTAGTTATTTATTATGAGATTAAGATATGATAATGGTGTTGAATACATTAGTAAATATTTTGATTCTTTTTGAATTAGTTGTGGTATTCAAATGGAACTAATAACTCCCTATTAACTTTACCAAAATGGTATTGCTAAAAGAAAAAAATGCACCATTATAGAAATGGTTAGAACAACGTTCAATTCTAAAAATGTTTCTAATTTTTTATGGGTCAAATCCATGAATATTATTATTCATAATATAAATAGTGTCCCTAATAAAACTTTACATTTTTCTACTCCTTTATAAATGTGGCCTAAAAGTAAACCAAGTGTGACTTATCTTAGGATGTTTGGTAGCCCTACTTCTATCTTTGATCCTAAAGTTAAAATCAAGAATCTTGATCCTACCTCTTATTATTTTATTTTTGTAGGTTATGGAGGTAATAATAAGGGAATAATATTACATTATACATCTAAAATATAGATCATTTATAATAGGAATGTTCTTATTCTCAAAAAATATTTTTGCGAGCCCTTTATGGAACCTCCTCTATGTTCTTTTTCTGATGAACCTGACTCTCTTGTTTCTTATTATGAAGAAATATATGCCCTAAAGTAATTTGATCCATATTTGGACAACTTATAATCTTAGTAATCACCTAAATTTCATGTTCAATCTAAAATACCTAAATGGAAAAATATCCCTAATTCAATCTTCTAATGTTGATAATCTTAATAAATTTACTAGGAGTCAACATTCTTATCATGATTTAATGACTATGTATGAATTCAAACCTCAATAGTTTGAATGATACATTCAATATGATAGATGCAATGTTTCTATGAAATATAAGTATAATGAATTAATTAAAAATCAAACTTGGGATCTTGTCCTACCTTTACCTAAAAGAAAAAAATTTAGTTGTAAGTGGTTATATAAGATAAAGTATAATTTATTTGGTAAAATTGATAAGTTTAAAGTAAGATTAGTCACTTTTGGGTTTACTAAAAGGATTTCATATGTTAAAACATTTGATCCTATAGAAAAAATGAATATTTTTAGATTACTTCTTTCTCTTTCATCCCAAAATGGTTGGATTACCCACCAAATGGATGTCAAGAATACTTTTTCAAATGGTGATTTAGAAGTGTAAATCTATATGACTTAGCCTAATGGTTTCACTAAACCTAATAAATAAAATTATGTGTGTAAGTTAAATAAGTATTTATATGGTTTAAAATAGGCTTCTCAATTTTGGTATTCTAAAATTACTTCGTTCTTTAAATGATTAGGCTTATCTAACTATTATTCGGATAATGATCTCTTTGTTAAACTTAAAAATGGTTAGTTAATCTTGATTGTATTATATGTTGATGATATTTTGATTATTGGTGATATAATTAGTTTAATTTAAAATATATGTATAAACTAATTCAAATGTTTGAAGTAATTTATTTAAGCATTCTAAATCATTTTTAGGAATTGATATATTTCAAGATAAGCATTCTATTGTTGTATCACAATCTCAGTATGTACATAATATTCTTGTTAAATTTAATTTCATTGACTTTAAATATACATATTAACCCATTGAATTTTGTGTTAAATTTGATTCTAAACATACATGTGAGAAATATAACCCTACTTTTTATAGATAGTTTGTTTTTAGTTTAATTTATCCAACCATTACTAGGCTAGATATTTCATATGATTTTGGTGTTTCTTCTAGATTTATGTAGGATCCATGTTATGATAATTTGAAATTAGCTAAATGTATACTTCATTATATCAAAGGAAATATTAATTTTGGTTTATTTTATTTTTCTATTTTTTTAATTTGATGAGGTAAATGCTTTTGAAACTAGAGTTATGAACCAAGTAAGTGAAGGTTTTGATAATTGATCCCACATCCAAGAACAATAAAGAGGGTTATAAATAACCAAGTAAAATAAATAGGGTTTGGAGGATCTCCCAACCTTTAACAAACATAAAAATTGGAATAAGGGTCCCCATGACTTTAGCAAAACAAGAGGGTTTTAAGGATTTTACAACCTTGCAAAGAACAACAAGAAACAACCAGAGGGTTTGGAGGCTCCCAAAACCTTGTGGATCATAAAAGTTTTAAGGTTCCCATAACTAGGTATTTTAAAGTGTCTCACAACCTATAAGATAATTAGAGGATTTGGAGGCTCCCACAACCAAGTAAAATATGATGGTTTTAATGGTTTTCAGAAATGGGGGTTTTGAGGGTCCCACAACCTTTAGCACATAAAGGTGTTACAAAATAATGAATCTGGAAGGGTTGACACCCTTCATCAAGTATTTCCTAAGGACACTATAGAATATAAGTCCATCCAAATAATAATGTCTTCTTCCACTTGGGTCTTTCACATAACCTCCACATAACAAGAGGACTTATCCTCCCTATAAGATCTATAAAGTGGATTCCTCTATCTCCCAATCTAGTGAAGCAAGTTTTGGTTAGGATTCCTATATCTTCCCCAAATGAAAACACCTTGAATTGAAAATGGACCTCCATAGATAAGGTCCTCATCTTATTTATCACCCTTCCTCCATATTCCCTGAGTATGTCGAGAGTGCTAGCCTATCTAAATGGATTGAAAACCTCCCAAGAGGGCTCACCCATGTGAGTCTGATTCCATTAAATCTTGAGGGAAACCAATGAATCTCATAACTTATGGTAGGCAAGAGTGAACTCCTATATCATCTACTATATTATAATAAAAATTAACTCTAGCTGAGTGGAGCCCTCTTAGGCTCAATATCTAACTTTCATTAGAAAGAACTTCAAAATCTGACCATGTACTAGTAGTGCTTATGAAAAGCAAATAGATCTTTCCATTAACCATTAATCAAGTAACCAACCAGAATAATGGTAAAGAATCCTTTAATGTCCTTTCCATTTGAATGACCAAGGGGATGATTTCCTCTAATACCCATTGTATCTTGATAATATTGTAAGGGGTGAGATCCCCCATCATACATCCTATTAAAGATCCATATAAAAGTGGCCACATTATGGATGGATAAGATATGATAGGAAATCCAACAACCTCCCCCTTGCCCACTCAAGACACCAAAAAAAAATCCAATAGTGGGGAAAATAACCCACACCCTTCCACCAGTGAAGTTACAGGTCTACATAGAAAGGTATAACCCTTCCATCCTCTTCAAACTAGATAAAGTGTGAAAATTTAACAGCCCCAACCATTCTCTAGACTAAAAAATCATCTTCAAGGAGACTATAAACACCTAATATGATCTCTTCAAACCATAGTTAGCATCTGTATCACCATGGCCATGACATTATTGGACCCACATATTCCCCATTCAGGTTTGTCCAACTATTTTATGTGTTGCATGGTTGAGAGCTCCAATAGTTTTAGAATGCAACTTGTGCATCCACCCTTCTCTTGAAACATTGCTAGTCCCCTATTTCTACATTGTAGACCCATCACTAAACCCATCACCAGACTCCTTCACACCTAGTCATCATCTTCATCATCATCTCTACCTCTAGCTCCTTCCTCCTTGACTACATCTTCCCACCCACACCTAGTTTAAAAATTTCCTCCCATTATCACCATTACAAATAATTTTTTGTTTCAATTTTTTGTATGGTTTATAACAGGTCAAAAATTATAAGTGAAAGATAATAATTAGGTTTAGAGATTTTTGCATAATAAATAAGGTTTGGTCATCAAAATAATAATGGTTGGACTCATTTTTTTATTGATAATGTTAAATTATATGGTTATTATGATGCTTACCATGTTGGTGATACTATATATCATAAGTTTGCTTCTTGTTCAAGTTCTATCACTTGGATGAATAATAAACAAACTATTATCTCTATCTCTTCTATTAAATCAAAGTATAGAAATGCTATGAAAGATTCTAAAGAAGCCATATGATTTGAAGGTTGTTGGGAAAACTTCATTTGGATATTTATCATAATAAAATCCTTCTTTGTGATAACCATAGTTATATAGCTCTGGTGAAAAATCTAGTGTAACATCAAAGAACTAAACATATTGAAGTTAATATTCATTTTAACCTAGATAAAGTCCTCAATGGTGATATTGATCTTTAGTTTTATCTTATGGATGAACAAGTGGTAGATTTATTCATGAAACCACTTGGTGTTACCAAGTTTTATAACTTTCATGCAATGATAGGCCTCTTAGAGTTGCCATTGATGGGGAGTGTGCATGACAATGTCACTTCCTAATGGCCATGTGTTCCTTCTTTTTTATAATTCTAATTATAAATCATTGTAAAATTCATATGAAAGATATTTAATTTTTTAGTAAACTTCATGTAGAAATCTAAATTTTGTACCTAATAAATAAAATCATACATTATAATGGAGTTACTTATATTATAAAAGGATCCAAATATGGTTGGTTAATTACTCATGAGAAACTATGAGATGTAGTCTCATGATCATGCTACCTAAAACTTACCTTGAGTAGTTTATGGATTATAATTCCTTTTGTTTCAAAAGGTGAACTTGGCATGATAAAAGTTTTTAAATCCTTCAAACTTTTACGTAGTATAATTCCTTTATTAAGGTGACTATGGAATGTATTCCCACTTAATATTATGGGGGAGTTTGGAACATATAATTTTTAAGTGGTGCCTTTATTGAACCCTTAGCACATTTACATAGGTAAATAATTATTTTATTATTATTATGATTATTATTAGTATTATTTAACATATGTTAAATCATTACATAAATAAGATAATAAAAAATATTAATTATTGCCTTTATTTAAAAGTTCCTTAAGTAGAGGTTGGCTCTATTGGTTACAAAAGTTCATCTCCATGCCCTAATATAAAAGGTACTTCTTAGAGAACTTGAGATTCTACTTGAGAATTCTCCAAGTCAATAATTTCTTCATGAGGAACACCTTATGGATTTGTTAATCTATGTTATTAATTATACATCCTATCTTGAAGAGTGTTCAAGGTTGTCAGGATTCCATTAAGGACTTATGCCTTCTTATCAATAGGGTTTTCACTGGCTGCATTAGGATTAGGTTCATCATTAATAATGATATTATTGTTGAGAGGAGGTGTAGCTCTATTTTTATTTGGATTTTGGGATGCATGTCTCCTACTCTTCTTCTACCCCTTCCTCTTATTGATATATCTTTAACTTGCTCTTGTTTGTTATGAACAACACTAGATCTAATTCTAACCATCTTATTGAAAAGACACAAAACTATGATTAAGTCAAGGTATATATTTAGGAAACCACCTCCTAGAGTTTCCTTAGATTAGTAACCATGCTCTGATACTAGGTTGTCACAACCCCAAATACTGAATTAAAAAATATTATTACTAAAATTTTGTGATTTAGAGTACAAATAGAATTATGTGTAGGGACTGATTAACACTTATAGACACCAAGATACATTTGTTATATATTTTTGTATACTTCCACATGTATGAAATGAATATTGGATTAGGTCACTACATATTTTTAATTAGAGGTAAACATCATTAGAGGGTTCTATAAAGAAAAAAGTAAAACCAATAGAATGTATAGTTCAGGGTACATCAATGTGTAGATCCACACAGATTCTCTTGGATCTATACACATTTACATATCTTCCTTATATGATCATCTAAGGGTATTTAACACTAAGAAATCATCCTGCTATCTATAGTGGTCCAACTCATGTTTGTTATAAAGGGTTAGTTTGCTCATGTTTGGGGGACTAATTTATTAACAAGTAATAACCTAAGTTAGGTAGCATTTACAACATTAGAACATGATAGAGAAACTTATCACATGACTTAATTAATAAATATAAAACTAAAAAACAATCATTAAGTATAATGTCCATAATCACAAAAAAATAATCATCATACTAAGCTATGCATAAAATAGAGTTGCAACATTTTTAAATCAGTAAGTAAAATATTATAGGACTATTTCCAAAAGCAATAAAATGTAGTCCTTTGATACATTTTAGTTTTCTTCAATTCCACACAATAAGAACCATATCTTTGCGTTATCCTTTTTGTCCACTAGTTTAGGACCAAAACTCAAGGATTACTACACCATGGTCATTTAGGTTTAACATACCAACTATAAAATATATTTCATTTGATTTAGCATCCAATTGTAATATAAGTCCAAATGATTCACTAAACTACTGAATAGTACCACATAAGAGGCCATCACATTGGCTCTTATACAATTACAAAACATTAATAATTTTTTTTTTGGGCCATTTATGATTCAAGGTAGTTATGTATTTATTTAATGTTTATTTAGTTTTGTTTTAGAATATGATAAAAGCAGGTTTTGAAGGGACCCCGAAACCCTTTAACAGAATCAAGAAAGATAAAGCATTAACAACCACCAAGAAAAGCAGTCCTCAAACCTACTATAGAGCAACATCAAAATCAGGTTTTACAGGGACCTAAAATAACAAACATAGACCAATAAAAGTACCCAGGTTTTACAAGGACTTGAAACCTCAGAGAACTTACATCATAGGGTAAAGAATGCAAAAAAATATATAACTTTAGCATTCTGCCCTAGCCAAAAATGCAGGTTGCCATTGTGATAATGACACACAACCATTTACCAGGACAATAAAATTCCACAAAATACCTTTAGTTACTCTATCCCTTTGATTTGGTGGAGACACCGTTAGATC